>JANAVB010005010.1:0-138929 GCA_029216955.1 Iris pallida
AAGTAAAAGGGTACAAACATTTTGTACTAAAATACTTTGAGATTGTTTTTGAATTTAGAAAATATTTTAGGAATTTTATTGATTTTATTAGGTTGATAATTGAAATAATTCTAAAAAAACCTCTATTTTGGATTATCATTTAATACTTGAGATGATTTATTTTGGAAATACAAGAGTTATATTGAATAAAGATATTTTTACTTAGAACTAGGCAACTACAAGATATATATTTTTTAGATTATTTTATTGAGTATTTATAGAATTTATTTTAAATTTATTTTAAATAGTTATTTAATTTTATCAAGTTGCATTTACCAAAGTTTATAATTATATTGGGTTATTAGTTATAGTATCAAGTAGTATAGCTCTTATAATGAAATATAAAATAAAAAAATATATGGTATTACATTTATAAAAAGAAAATTTTATTTTACTGTATATGATTTTTTGCCACATATAAAGACATACATATTAGGTATATATAAAAAACACTAGCTTATAGAAAATAATAATATAAATAATAGCAATCAGGATACTGTTCCCTTCGGGGAACAGTGCTCACAGTGGACCTGAGCCGCAAAGGGATGCTCCCCCCCTCGAGTTCACAAATATAAGTAGTCGTATAGCAAACAAAAAAAGGACAAATACCCTAACCCTGACTTGCGCTCCCCCTGGCTATGACCTGGCCGCCAGCCACGCGGTGCCCCCTCCACGTCGCCGGCAGGCCGCCAGTGGCCGGACGGCCGTACACATCAACAATGGAGATGCAACAGCAGCAGGGCAAGCAAAGACCCTACTTTGCAGTGATGGTTCTCTCGCCACAGTCCACCTTTCTCCGAACCAATTCGTCTAGTATGATCACAAATTTACCCTCTACAACTCCTTTCAAATACTTGGAATTAATTTACTTTGTACGCGATGGAAAACGAGTTCCAAAACCGAAAAAAATCTCGATTTTTGAACTATAAAAACTGTCCCGACGACTACCCATGTTTACGGCTGATTTACGACCAACCTCTAACTAATCTTAGAAATCTTAGAAATTCACTTGAATAATGTTTTAGACAACCTGAACGAGATTAAAACCTATTAATTACTTTATTTTATTACTTATTATATTCTTATTAAATTTTGGTTGTAGTTTATGAAAAATCCGTTCTAAAAATATTGAAAAACCTCGATACGGAGTCCGTCCTGACAAAATGGATGACTTGGTCACGAACCAATCGCATTGAAAGGTGCGTATGGACTTCGTGCACGTTTGGGATTTAATGGAACTCGAATTGGCTGCGTGTGCGCGACAAATTTGGTACGTATCCGTCAGATTTTCTCGTATCGACGATTTTGCAAACTTTTTAACTACTTTGTGCATGTTCGTCGTATCGAGAAAAAACTTGCGCCAACAGGAACGTATTATTTTTATGGTCCTGTATGCCAAGTTTAGTCCGATTCTGAGAAGGTCGACAAGAACGTCTTTTTGGTGGGCTCGCGATCCAACGAATGAAATTGTGCACTGCCCACCGGAATCCAACTTTGGACATACGGTTGGGTTTGTCTCCTCAAATCGAACTCGTAGGCAGGTAGTTTGATGACTTTAGAGACCATAGATACAGACACGCATTTTGGTGCAAAATGGATCCAACGGCGAACATCGTTTTGACCCAAATTACGATTTTGCCCCTGTGTCCAGAATTGGACTTATGGGTTATCTTTTCTAGCTATTTTCCTTATTCTAGAAATGTTGGTAATATTTAATTCAGTATCAGAGGACGTTTGCGATAATTGACTATCTCTACTTCACTATTCTGATGGTTCGAGCTACTGGATCCTGCCCTTTTTGTACACAACCTCAGGCAAGATACCTTACCACTGTACTCTGTGATTTATTATCTTTATTTTCTGTCATTATTATAGTTTATTTATATATATACTGTCTGTTTCTATCACTTGTGCGTCCAAGCCATACTTGGGTGCAAGCGGCTGAGTTAGTCATTTTTATTGCTTTATTTATTTTATTGCGTTGACTTAGTACTAGAGGACCACCCATTAACATGAGGTATCGGTATATCTCATACGGCCTTGACACATGCTTATCACGAGTTATGAGTCACATGTAGGACACGTACTCACGTAGTCGGCTGGCTACCGATACGTATGAGGCGTGCGACGGTTATGAGTAACTGCCAATAAATTGCATGATTAGTAGACTTGGCAGTTACTAGAAGATTCATATAAGTCATGGATGTGACCCTACTAGATATTGGGTGGGGAGAACAGTTCCTTAACGTATGGGCCACATATGCACTTCCTTTTTATTGCCAGAAGCTCCGCTGGAGATACGGTCCTGATGCTCCTGATTCCTGATACCTGATTCCTGCTGGCCTCTGATATTCTATGGACGTTATGATTTGAGGTCCATGGTATCCCATGAGGGACCATACCGATCCCATTACAGCCAGAGTGCCCATGCATTGAAGGTTTGTTCTTAACTGCGTTATCACTGTAGAACGGTTAGGCACCCTATTGTATGCATCACTCTTTTATTTATTATATATCTGTAGAAGCATGGAAAGAACAGAGAAATGCCCATGCGGCTCCAACAGAAGGATCCTCACGCGGCTCCGAAATCCATTAATGGCTTATGCGGTTCAAAGTCCGTTAAAGCCTCATGCGGCTCGGGTAGCCCTATGCGGCTCAGAAAAGAGCCACGTGGCCCTAAACAGTTCTCCTCTACAGCTGGCCATGAAGTGACTGCTCCCATTAAATGCTCTGACATAAAGTGATAACTCTGACATCATATGGTAAAATAATGAACTCTGACATAGCGGCATATTTTTCGGGAAACGAAGAAAATCTTCTATGCAGCTGGCACGACCCACTAACTCAAAAGCTTCCTATGCGGCTGCCACTCCCCCATGCGGCTGATGCTCTCATGCAGCTCGGATCGTGGAGACAATCGTCATGCGACTCAAATCCAAAGAAGCCACCCCATGCAACCGCTGTTCTCATGCGGCTCGGATCATGGGGATCATCTCCATGCGGCTCAAATACTGAGAGGCCATGCCCATGCAGCCTTGACACGTGGCTAGTCTTATGCGGCTCTATTAGAAGCTACCTTCATGCGGTTCAAAACCTAGGAAGCTACCCTCATGCGGCTGTGGCTCGCGGCTATGACACGTGGCAGAAGATCAGTTTCCCCGTAATGATGGTTAAATACGTGGCATTAAATCAATCAAGATTTATCAACAAATCCCAACAACCAGATTTAGTGCAATCATCATAATTACCCAAATCAAAGCAAATTTATTACAATCACACGTGGCAGGAGATCCGAGCTTCCAAAGATTCATGACAATCGGCATTAATTGACTATATAGATTTGGCACAATCAAGAATCAATGGCCCAGATGTAATGCAATCACAATTAATGGCCCAGATGATTGGCCGCCGACTTTTCAAGGGACAATCATTGCAAACCCTAATGATCACACCCCAATCCTATAAATAGCAAGGTGCCATTCCCTTGTAAACTCTCCCCCTCCGGATACAAAACCGAAAAAAATATATAGCAAGGTGCCATTCCCTTGCAAAAGAGATCCTCTCCACCCGGCTGGACACATAGAGAGAAAGGCGCGCACAAAAGAGTCTTCCTATCTTGAGAGCAGTTCTTCATCAGAGCCAAGGCTACGTCTGATCGTCCAAAGAGTAAGGCAGAGCGGCCGTCACTTTCCTGAGCCTCTACCGTCACCTCCCAGAATCAAAACTAAACAATCGTACTTAGATTGCTGTACCTAGGTTTTCGTCCCTAGGCTTTCTTTGTACGAGCGAGTTTGTATTGTGAAGTAAAAGTCCAGTCCTTTTATATAATTGTTCTGTTCTTTATAATAAATGGCAAATACGATGTCGACTCTGCTGGGGACTAATTTCTCCACGGCTGAGGAGTTGGTGATGCAATCAGACGTAGCCAAACTTGGCTCCACTCAATAAATGCTGGTCGCCTCGACCAACAGGCGTATGAAGAAATGCACTCCGACGGGAGCGCTGGCCCGGCCCAGCGGCGAGCCCGTACGAAGAAGGCCCGCAGGGAGTGGAGACCCAAATCATTCGCTCCTCCCCAAGCTCTCGAAGAAGTACTCTCTGTTGCCCGAGACAGCGGAGAAGTCTCACTTGCGGCCCCACTTCAGACCATAGAGGACTCTGCTGTCCCCAAGTTCGACAGAAGAAAACACTATGATACAGGACTTGCAGGGGCAAAGAGGAACTCTATGCAGTCCAAGCCGCATAAGGGCGCCAGTCGCATGGAGGCTCATGCGGCCGCACCTGCCAACCGCATGAAGAAAACTCATACGGCCACAAACGTCAGCCGTATACATAAAGCCCACGCAGCCAGAGCTTCCAACCGCATGTAGGCAGCCTGCACGGCCATTACTTCCAGCTGCATGCAGAAAGCCCATACGGCTAAAACTTCCAGCCGCATGCAGATAGCCTATACGGCCACAACTTCTAGCCGCATACAGAAAGATTATGCGGCCATAAAGAATAGCCGCATGCAGACAGCCAGTACGACCACTGATCCCACCCGTATACCATCTGTTCCATACGGCTCACGGTCAGTCTTCGACCGTCTGTCAGGCGACCCTGACCCCAGATACTCTCATGTGCCAGTCTCCGTAGACTCTTCTTACTATGCACTTCCAGGTGCTAGAAGGAAGAAGTCTCGGGCAGCACAAGCTCGACGAGCTCAGTCGGCTGTCCCAACTTCTGACTATCAGGGCGTCCCGCTGACTATTATGCGGGCCCCTGATAGAAAGTTGTGCAGAACTACCTGTGTCCAGCCCCCGGCGGCCAACGAACGGGATAGTTATCAAGAATCTTCCAATAAGAATCAGGGGCAAGTACTCGTGCTACCCCCACATTAGGGAGCATGCAGCAGGAGGTCAACACACTCATGTGCTCAGGACTCCCAAGCCCACCAAGCAGGTGACTTGTGCAACGTGATTCTTCACAAGCGCAAGGAAAGAGACGAAGATTTGATGTACAGAGAATCCTGTCAAAGACATCAATGCACCCAGGTCATCGTCAACTGCTGCTGCAACAAGGCAGCAGTACAAAAAGACCGACGGTCCGTCTTCCAAAGGCTGCAACACCCAAGCTCAGAAGACGAGGTGCTTCCCGTCGCCTCTTGCAATTCTGCTCTGAAGATTCCTGGCAGTGGTAGAGGAAAGAAAACAAATGTCTCCAGCCCAAAAATTTTAACCGACGTAACCAAGAAAATTTCTTCTAAATGGTTGTCCACCACCGTTGCAGGAGAAGTTTACCAAGGTACCCGCTCAAAGATGAAATCTTCCACACTGGGAGATTCGTCCACATCTATGGGAGACACTGGAGCCGGGGGTAGCATTCCTCCAAAGATCCATAATAACCCGGTGTTCCAAGAAGATAGTCCGGGGGAAATAGTTCACCCAACAGATGCAGCAGATCCCCACATCCCCGAGGACGTCCATAATTCTCAAGATGAGGCATGCTCTGAAGCTGGTGGTACCACTCTTTCTGAGTCTGAACCAGAGGAGAACATTCCCACATACCCTGACGACTTCTCTGTATAAGGGTACGACTCAGAGGGCACGTCCTCTACCGCTCCTTCCATCTCTCATCATATAAGGACGGTATTCATGACGGACAACAACCAAGAGGGTCCCAGTGACCGCCAACGCATTGACACTCTGGAGGCCATACTGTATGCTTTGGTTAGGTCCGTGGACGAGATCAAAGCGACCCTTCCAACTCTGCAAGAAAGGACGCCTGGCCAAACAAGTTTGGGTCCCGCGGTCAATGCGGACTCGAACTCAGCTGCACCAAACCCGGGCGATAATCCTCCCAAAATATCGGCTCCCACCGCTGCAGACGAGGCCAGGGAGGCAAGAAGAGAGGTCCAGGAACTCCGGGCCATGTTCCAAGCCCGAGAAACCTGCCAGTACCTCAGGATACGACAACCGTATCCTGCTGCGTGGAGAGATGTTCCCTTTCCACCAAAATATAAACCATTCCACATCAATCCATATGATAGAAAGACATCTGCAAGCAGGTACATCACCTACTTCGAAGTCACAACCGACCATCTGCCTCATGACGACGCCATCCTCACACGGTTGTTCATTGGAGCATTGAAAGGGGTCGCCTTCTACTGGTATCGCAACTTGCCAGACAATTGCATTCACTCCTTCACCGGCTTCAAACATATATTCTTGGAGAGGTTTTACGAAGTAGGACAAGACGTGATAATGTCCACCTTCATGGACGTTGTTCAGGGAGAAAAGGAGCCGACAAGAAACTATATCGAACGGTTTCGCCAAACCACGATGAAGCTGCCTTCTGGTAACCCTGATTCCTCCTTGATTGAAATTTACCAAAAGAGACTGCTTCCCACAATCAGCCTCTGGATGGGCGAAAGTCAATTCAAGGATTGGAAGACGTTCATCATCAGTGCCACTAGCGCAGAAGACAAGGTGAAGAAAGCCCGCCAACTGGGATTGCACATCTCGGAAGGGGAAGACAAGGGCAAACGCCTTAATGTCAACAACAACAACGGTGGTAACTCCTCCAACAACCGAGACAACAAGGGCAAGCAGGCTATGGTGGCCGTAACAGCCGCAAAGCCCGAATCAAAGCCGGCAGAAAAGCAGTGGCCTCAGGTGACCTACTCCTTCGAGGATGGCCATGTTAAACCCATCTTAGACATGCTCATCCAAGGAGGACGAATTCAGCTCCCTCCTTCCAGGCGTGAGCCTCGTCATACAGATATGGAGAGTCCCAAGTACTGCCATTACCATCGCTATGTTTACCATGCTACACAAGACTGCTACTAGCTGAAGCGATACATCCAACATCTCATCGATTCTAAGGCCCTGGCCATCGACTTCAAAGAGGTGACCGTGGCGTCCAACATGGTGTCAGTATAATTTGACAACTTCCCTCCGACAAAGACTCAAGATGGAGTAGTACCCGTCCCCAGAGCAAAGATAGAGGTCTTTAACCTTCCACCTCCCCGAGAATAAGCTGCTGGTCTAGTGCCCCTTACTACATCACGGAGGGAGATCATCTGGGTTCATCCGGACTTGGTACCTTAGGTGACTCAGTCCGTATCTCCCTCCACCAGCAAGAAAAAGAATAGAAAAGTTAAATCATGCCGCACGATCTCGACAAAGGTCGAAGAAGCTACCGCTGTTGTTATCCGCTCCGGCGCACAAACCCAACCTCCACCGGGTAACTCGGCTGAAGACCATCAGCCGACAGCTACTGATGCTCCAGGATCTTTGCTGCCTTCGACGACCGACAAGACTGGGCCGAAGGAGACTCGCTTCGATAAACCGCTCCGATGGAAGATGCCTCATGGGCTGGAGAGGCCGTACAATTTTGACATCTTGGCACAATTGGCCAACACACCGACCAAATTATCGCTATACGAACTCCTGAGACTCTCCAAGGATGTTTGCGTCGTACTAAGTGAGGCACTCCAGAATGCCGACGCATATCTAACATACTCTAATCTTACTGGGAAAGCCCGTCTGCAGATCTCCAGGATAGTGCTTGCACAGGGTCAATGCCGAACATTGTCTTCACTCCGTAAGATATGCTCATCAAGACCAACCTACACGATCGCCCTCTGTATTATACTGGGTACATTGGCGTTATAAAGGTGGATCGGATGCAAATTGATCCCGATTCTTCCATAAGCATTATCCCGAAAAGCTTGCTACACCATCTACGTATCCCAATGCATTGTTTGACGCCGACAAGCACCGCCATCAGCGGTTTCAATTCGGGCAGGAGCTACCGAATCGGGAAGATTCGTTTAAAGTGCCAAATCGGCGACCTTCACTCAGAAGTAACCTGCTATGTCATAGATGCGGATACTTCCTACAATATTCTCCTGGGGTGTCCTTGGATTCACGATTACATGATCGTGCCTTCCATACTGCACCAGTGCTTCAAGTACGTCGACAAGTACGGCCTCGTGAGGACAGAATTTGCCGACATCGATCCCTTTAAAGGGGTCGAATCCTACTACTCAGATTCATGCTTGTACGAAAAGTCGAAAAAGCATCTTGTCGAAAGAGATACCCAAGCTCAGACTAAGGCATCAACTGGATCAGAAGAACCTCTGACGATCCACCTCCAAGCCTGCAAACCTGGCATAACTGCGCCCCTTACAGCCACTCTGCGTAAGGACGCAATTAGCCTCTTTGCACAAGAGGAACAGATGATAATCCGACTGCCAAGGTCTGGCTAGTGCCAAGACCCACAACAGAGCCACTGACAATCAGACTGCCTAAAGTTAGCCAGCAACAAGCAGATGAGCTCGATCTCTCTGTCAAACCGATGACAATTCGTCTTCCCAGAGCGAATCGGCAACCAAGCATTAAGTCAGGGACTGCTAGCCAGCCAACAAATCCCCGTCCAGCACCAAGCACCCAACTGGGGGTAGCTAGTACACCAACAACTCCATGTTCTGCTCCACCCATGGAGCCCCTGATAATCAAGTTTCCCAAGTCATCCTCTCAGTCTGCATTTACACAGGGGGTGGCTGAAGAAGAGTCAGAGCTGGCCAAGTATGAGGCTGCTTACACCGATGTGCCATCCTCAGATGATGTAATCCCACTGGAAAAGATACCTTACTTCATCAATAAAGGGCTGTCTTTGAATTATCTCGAGCTTATTAAGCTTTGTACAATGTATGCTATGGAACACGGTATAGGCACTCACCTACACACACAAGTGACAAATGTCTACACCGCGAACCAACTTACTCCAGTAGAAGACGCTTACCGCATAATCGAGGGAGAGGATCACCCAATCATCTTCGGCCGGAAGAATGATCCACAGCCCTTCATGATAGAATAAGTTGATCTCGAAGCCGACACCGGGAGATTGCCCCTTTATTTGTATAGTTTCCAATCCAAGTACCTTATGCAAAAACAAGGATATGATCTGGAAACTACACTAGGTTTGAACTACGGCACTGGATGGCGATTACCCTTACAATCGCCGGTCCCGGCTGGAAAACCACGAGACTACTACAACAAAACCAGATGTGGGCTAGGTTATGTCACACCTACAACAACCCCTGAAAGCTCAGACGAGGAATGCGACTGCCATTCACACTCAACCGGATCACCCACTTCCGATTCAGATGTCAGCATTGGGGACATGCTCAGGCAAGTCTGGTCCGTCAATACGGTATTTGCCGATGCCTATAAAGAAGATAAAGACATTCTCGAACTTCTTAAGCTAGAACCGTGGACACAACAATTAGATGTGCAGTGGGAGAAGTGGTTCGAACAAAGAGAGCCTTCCACCGAGGATGAGGTTGTATAAGTCGATCTCGGTGATGAGTCCTCTCCAAAGCCCATCTTCGTCAGCAAGAATCTGACAGACGAAGAGCGAGAATTACTACTACAACTCGTCAGAGAATACATCGACGTATTCGCCTGAAGCTACGAAGATATGCCAGGAGTGAACCCTGAGATTGTACTTCACAAACTCAACATCCGTCCGGACGCAAAACATAGTACCAGTCCTCAAGAAGAGTGGAAAGATTCGAATCTGCATCGACTTTCGCAAACTCAACATCCATCCTGACATCATGAATGCCATTGAAGCCGAGGTAAACAAACTGATAGCCACAGGCTTCATCCGTGAGGAACAGCATCCTGATTGGGTCGCCAACATAGTACCAGTCCTCAAGAAGAGTGGAAAGATTCGAATCTGCATCGACTTTCGCAATCTGAATGAGGCATGTCCTAAGGATGAGTTCCCTCTCCCTATCACAGACATCGTGATTGATAACACCTGCGGCTTTAAGCGTATGTCATTCTTGGATGGTTTCTCGGGGTACAACCAAATCAAGATGTTTCCTGATGACGAAAAACATACATCATTCTGAACACCAATTGGCACATACTGCTACACAGTTATGCCTTTCGGTCTAAAGAACGCTGGCACCACCTATCAAAGATCTATGAGCATCATCTTCAGAGACCACTTGCGCAAGATAGTAGAGTGCTACATCGATGAAATCACCGTCAAAAGCCGCTCTAAGAAAGATCATCTGCATGATCTGAGGACAGTGTTCGACCTGATGCGAGCGCATAATTTGAAAATAAATCCCACAAAATCCTTCTTGGGCGTATCCAGCGGAAAGTTCTTAGGTTTCATCATTACCTCCTAGGGTATCCACGTAGACCCTGAGAAGATGAAGGCAATCATAGAGATGGGTCCCCCGAGAAATCTTCGTAAACTTCGAGGCCTTCAAGGAAGGCTAGCCTACATCAGGAGGTTTATCTCCAACCTCTCCGGACGATGTCAGCCATACACCCACCTCATGAAGAAGGGCGTTTCATTCGTATGGGATGAAGAATGCCAGTGTGCCTTCGACAGTATCAAAGAATACCTGACGAACCCTCCGGTCCTGGTAGCCCCGATGGCTGGAAGACCATTCTTGCTCTATGTACGAGCGATACAATATTCTCTCGGTGCTCTGCTAGCACAAAACAACGAGGCAGGCCATGAATAAGCTATATATTACCTCAGCCGAATGATGATGGAGCCGGAGCATCGATACACTGCCGTAGAGAAAGAGTGCCTTGCTCTGGTTTTCGCCATTCAGAAGACGCGACACTACGTCACAGGACAAACCATCTACACTCAACCCCCTCAGAGTCCTCATGACTAAGCCTGGTGCACTCAGCTCTCGCCTCGCTACCTGGGCAATATTGCTGTCCCCCTACCACATGATCTTTATCCCACAAAAGGCTGTTAAAGGTCAAGCTCTGGCAGACTTTTTAGCAGCTCATCCAGGTTCAGAGTCAACCAAAATAGACGAAGAGATTCCAAACGAGGTCGCTAATTCAAATATGGCCTCCCATGATACCATATGGCGGATGTTCTTCGACGGCGCTTCTAGAACCGGGCCCAAGGGCAACATCGTCGCTGGAGTCAGAGTAGTGCTGGTTTCTTCTACCGGGCTGGTGATCAAACGAGCTTATTCCCTCACAGAGCCCTGTTCAAACAATGTGGCCGAGTACAATGCTTTGGTCATTGGCCTCCGACTTGTAAAAGAGCTGGGGGTAGAGCACCTTGAAGCATACGGTGATTCACAGCTAATTATCAATCAGATTCGGGGTTCATATGAGGTTCGCCACGAAGACATAATCCCCTATCACCAAATAACGATCGACATCATCTCATCCCTGAAAGGGTTCTTCATAGAGCACGTTTCCAGGCTCTAAAATATTAAAGCCAATGCCCTAGCATGTCTTATCGCTTCCTTAGAAGTCCCGAATCATGCTCATCATCTGGTTGACATCATAGGTCGTGAGTTGGTCTGTCCCAGGAATAATGTTCAGTGTGTCGAGAGTTACTCCACTCTGACAGTCGACGAAGCACCAGACTTGAGACAACCATTCATCGACTTCGTAGTCTACGACATCCTGCCAGAGAATCCAAAGGAAGCCACTTCTATCAGAAGACGTTCCCTCAGATTCTTCTATGATACAGAGACGAAAATACTATATCGGCGATCATACGATGGATTACTGCTTCGATGCCTGTCAAATACAGAAGCCAAAGAAGCCATGCGCGAAGCTCACGATGGCATCTATAGGGCCCATCAGCCTAGCCCGAAACTACAGGATCGCCTTCGACGAATGGGCTATTACTGGCCCACGATGGTTGCAGACGCGATAGACTATGCAAGAAAATACAAAGTCTGTCAAGTCCACGTAGATTTCATCCACCAACCATCCGAGTTTTTACATCCAACGGTGGCATCCTGGCCCTTCGAAGCATGAGAAATGGACATCATCGGTCCGATCACTCCGCCTTCGTCCCGAGGACATCGCTTCATACTCGCAATCATAGATTATTTCTCCAAATGGGTGAAGGCTATTTCGCTGACAGAAGTGAAGACTTCAAACATGATCAGCTTCCTCAAGCATCACGTCATCTATCGCTTTGGACTGCCCCGAAGGATCATACACGACAATGGTCCGCGGTTCGCAAGCCACGCCTTCTATCGATTTTGCGACAAACACCGCATCTAGAATATTGCTTCAACACCATACAACCCGGCGGCTAATGTTCTGGCTGAAGCATTCAACAAAATAATCATCAAGCTTCTCAAGAAGTTCGTGTCATCAAACAAACGCGACTGGAATAAAAAGCTCGGTGAATGCCTATGGGCGTACCGTACTACAGTACGGACTGCCACCGAAAATATACCATTCTCTCTGGTATACGAAAGCGAGGCAATTCTCCCACTAGAGATTCAAATCCCCTCACTCCGTGTCGCTCTCACATACAGGTTGACGACAGATGATAATCACCATCGCCGACTACAAGAGTTGGAGGCCCTAGACGAGAAGCGCCTATTAGCTCAACAACGGATCGAGCTATACCAGGCACGTATCTCCGGAGCCTTCAACAAGAAGGTTAAAATCAGAATATTCCAATTGGGCGACCTCGTTCTGGCAGTTCGGAGGCCGATGGTTATGACTCACAAAACTGCCGGCAAGTTCCAGCCAAAGTGGGAAGGCCTGTTCATCATTGATGCAGTATTCTCCAATGGAGCTTACTGCCTCGTAAAACAAAATGGAGACTTGCTCATGTTGTCCATCAACGACAAGTTCCTAAAGAAGTATTCCATCTGAAACGACATCCTCCAAAGTGATGAGTTATATACCCGCTGGTACCGCTGAACTCACATTCCGCCTTCAAATCTGCCACAGTGATGAGTTACATACCCGCTGGTACCGCTGAACTCATATCCCGCCTTCAAATCTGCCACAGTGATGAGTTACGTACCCTCTGGTACCACTGAACTCACATTCGGCTCTCAAATCTGCCAAAATGATGAGTTACGTACCTGCTGGTGCCGTGAACTCACATCCCAACTACAAATCTTCCAGAATAATGAGTCATGTACCCTCTCGTACCACTGAACTCACATGCCGACTCCAAATCTCTCAGATTGTCGAGTTATGTACCCGCAGGTACCGCTGAACTTACACTCTGGTCACTACAGATGAATCTATACCGCGTCTTTTCGGTAGTAAGTCATGTATAATTATACCTATGAACTTTTTTTCCAAAAGGAGCTCCCTCCTTATGATCCAATACCCGCACTTTCAGTGCACAAAAAGGGTAACAGATCCACAAACTCTCCAAAATAACCATGTCGATGTTACCTCTAAGTTATTTCCCTTCCATCAAAAATAAACCGTCCCTCACATAGAACCTCCATGTCCTCATTACCTCTGAGTTGTTCTATGCACCCTTCATGGAGCCCACTCCTGCCATGTCCTTATTACCTCTGAGTAGGAAGGCTCCATCGAAGAAACCCTCATATTTACCACGTGCTCATTACCTCTGAGTAAGTATGTTGGTTCCCTCCCAACTTATTTTCCGTATCCAGAACCAGGGTACGCCAATATAGCTCCCCTTCCCAAAAATTTTGAAATATTTTATTTATTATTTTAATTGGTTTAAATGGTGATTTTTAGATTTTGTAAAAAGTTATTTAGTTTATTATCATGATAGATGATTTTAGTCATTGTTAAGAATTTGAGTACAGGGTGACTAGAAATCGTGGCATGGATAGTGCAGTGGCGGACTTTGACTAAGTGTATTAGCCCTGATAGGGAAGACTGAGCCGTAGTGATACCCTACCTAGGAAAACCAGACTAAGTTGTGACATGACCATTATAATAGTTTAATTATTCATTATTATTATTATTGACATTTAGTGATCCGTTTGTACCAGACTGGTCCGGACTGGACCCGGACCGGACCAAGCCCATGTAGTCATGTGGCACATCCAAGGACATTCACATTGAGGAATTTGGTATGAGGGTGTTGTATTTTATTTTAATGATTTAACGAATATTTTTCTAGAATTCGGAATTAGATATTATAGTTATTCTTATTTAGTTGATATTTAATGACATTGTTATAAAATGGGTCCTTGTACATTTTAGGATTTTTAGACTGTGTATGTATAGAAATATATATATGTGTGTGCATGTGTATGTATATACGAATATATATGGATAAATGTTATGTATATATATATATATATATATATATATATATATATATATATATATATATATATATAGGGTAAAGTGCATTTAAACCCTCCTTAGAGTTGCCTCGTTCGCAAAATAAGACATTTTAGAAAACTTAAGCAGTTTGCACCTCCCGCAAAATCGTTTTTGCTCGGAATGCCCCTTTCCGTCAAAATGACGTTAGAACAGCCGTTAGAGCCCATATTTTGGATTAAAAAAAAAGTGCACTTTCCAAAATACCCCTAATGCTAATGGTTACATTGTGGCTGCTGCTCCCTTTCATTCTCTCTATAAGAATGTTTGTTTGAAACATAAAACCTAAGCTTTATTTTTTCCATTTTTGACCGGTTGGTTGGAAGGAAAAATAATATTTAATTTTTTTTATATTCTTTTTTTTTTACTTATTTGCTCTCATTTAATGTATTGAAGCTTTTCTTACCTACAGATCTCAAATCCAACTGCAAATTTTTTTTATATTCCCCTTTTTTTTACTTATTTGCTCTCATTTAATGTTTGAAGCTTTTTTTACTTATTTCTTTTTTTTTCTCAAGACGTCCAAATAGAAATTATGGAAGAACAATTTATTGCTATTGTGGATTAATTAGCCTATTAAAAATAAATTTAATATTAGTTACAGTAATATTACGTCCAAATAGAAATTATGGAAGAACAATTTATTTTTGGATTTTTGATACGTTTAGTAATATTTAAGTTATTTGTTTAAGTAATACATGTGATGAAAATAAATTTGTACCAAGATTTGCAATTTCAGTTAGAATTAATAAATAAATAATTACGATAATAGTCATGACTAATAAATTATTAAGTAAGACTATAATGATGATTATAATAATGATTACTAAATTATTAATTAAAATTATTATAATATATAAATTATTAACTATAATTATAATTATGATTAAATTATTATTAATTAATATTATAATAAAATTGTAATTAATAAATTATTAACTACGATTATAATTATTAATTAAGATTATAATTATTATAAAATATTAAATAATATAATATTAGTTACAGTTATCTAGCTCCAAATACGGTTTACAAAACATGCCCTAAGTTAAATGGCTGGATAGTTCAGGACTAACTGGACATTTGTTAAAAGATTTTTTTTTTCCAGAAAAATTTTAAGATGAAAACCTACTATTTAGATTATAAACATTTATTTTCGAAAATGACGTCAAGCATGAGAATTCTACCTTTTTAGGAACGGGAGGTTATTTTAATAATCTTTTTAATATTTTGTTTTTTGTTTCCATTTTTTTAGTTCTTATTTCATTTTTTTTTCATCTTTTTAATAATCTTTTCTAGTTTTTTAAGAGTGACTTTTATTTTCAAATTTGTATAGTTTTTGTTTTTGTCTTTTTTTCATTGTTTAATATTTATCCTCATTTTTTGGATTTTTGGAATATTTTTTCTATTTTTTATTTTTTTCCATATTTTAATAGTACTTTTTTTTGTTTTTTATTTGGTATTTTTTCCCAGTTTTTCATCATTTCTATTTTTTAAGAATTGATTTTTTTTTGTATTTATCAGTTTTGTTTTTCCCAAAAATATTTATATATTTGTTAAATAAAAAATAATTTATGACAAAATAATTTTAAATAATATTTATCCACTTTTTTGACGGAGCTAACCGTTTTTAACAAGTTAATATTACTTAAAATAATTTTAAAAAATAATTTTACTAGCAAAGACCATTTTCTCTTTGTTAATATTTATCCACTTTTTAACAAGTATTTTTGCGTAACCGTTTTTAAAAAATAATTTTAGAACTAACCGTTTTTAACAAGTTAATATTAGATAGCCCAGGGGTAAAATGGTCAAAACAACCCCATTTTAACACCCGTTAACAGAAAAGTTAGCGGAGGGGGTGATTTGAGCATTTTCATAATCTTTTGGGTTTTTCGGATCAGCGAGTCTTTATTTGCATTTTTGTGACATCTGAGGGTTAAAACGCACTTTACCCTATATATATATAAATACGTGTACGTATATATAGATATATAATATAATAATTGTATGTATGTATAAATGTATATAAAGATATATGTGTAGGTGTATATATATAAGTAATCGTATATATGCATATGCATATAAATACTCGTATATACATATACGTATATAAATATTCGTATATACGTATATATACGTATATTTGCAAAAAGAAATAAAAATAGAAATGGAAATAGAAAAAGAAAAAGAAAAAGAAAACTATTTAGAAATTGTGGATGTTTTTATTATTATTAAATATATGTATATGTTGTGAATACATATATATATATATATATATATATATATATATATATATATATATATATATATATATATATATATAGATATCTACTTATATGAAGATATATAAATTATGTTAAGAAATAAAAACAAGTATAATAATAATAATAGTAATGGCTAAGAAAACCCAAGCCCAGCTGAGCCCAAGGACAGCCCAGCCCGGCCATTGGGCTCTCCCCCAAATCCCATACCCAAATGCCCAATTGCCGGCCCACCCGAGCAGCTCTCTTAATTCCCAGCAGCTAACCCCAACCCCCCCGTTCAGTTATAAATAGAGAGAGAGTTCAAGAAGGAGGTTTAACAACCTAAAACCCTAAAACTCGTCGACCCTGGCCGTGACCCCAAGCTGCGCGCCACCCGCCGCCGAGGTCACCGTCGCGCGCGGCTGCGCGGGCCGCCGGAGGGCGCGCGGATAGCAGCCACGCGCACAGGACAGATTACCAACAGCAGCAGTAATGGGTTGGAAGGCCGACTTCGTGCGGAGAGTTCTCCCCGACCGCTCGACGGTTTGTCGAGCCGATTGTTCAGGTAAGCTACCAACCTAACCAACTCGACACCTGTCTAATAGTTCAGGCGGAACTTAACGAGATTCGACAAAGAAGTCGAACCAAAGTCGACGTAAAATCAGCCCAAAACAGAACACTAATTCAGTCCAACCATCCACGTTCGGAGATCGATTCTGATCGATTCCCTACCGTATTAGAAAATCTATTTGAAAAGTCTTATTGACAACATATATGGCCCTTTTTATGGAACCTGATTTCATTGAGTATATTAGAAGTTATTTGATTCTAAAGTTTAGAAAAAATCCCGTTTTCAAATATTAGAAAATTACAAAAACCCTCGATACGACGTGCGTCCCGCCAATCCGGGTGACGTGGTTGCGAACCGAAAGCATCGAAAGCTGCGTAACGGTTTGGTGGTCGTGTGGGCTTTGACGAAATTCAAATTGCTCGCGTGTGCGCGACGAATTTGATGCGTATCCGTCGAAATTCACCGTATCGGCCTCTGTGCAAATTTTCCAATTACTTTGTGCACGCTCGTCAGATCGCGACGAAACTTGCGCCAACAGGACCGTATCATTTTTCTGGTCCTATATGCCAAGTTTGGTCCAATTCTGAGACAGTTGATAAAATCACCGTTTTGCGGTCCCTACGGTTCCACTCAACGGGCGATTTTGTGCACGGCCCGCCGGAATCCAACTCTGGACATACGGTTGGGTGTATATCGGAAAATCGAGCCTGTTGACATATAGTTTGACGACTATAGATACCATTGACTCTGGCACGCTTTTTGGTGGAAAGCGGGTCCAATGGTGGACACCTTTTTGCCTGAAGTTACTGTTTTGCCCCTGTGTCCAGAATTGGACTTAAGGACAGGCAATCCTAGCTAATTTGACTATTCTGAGAATGTTGGTAATATTTATTTCAGTGTCTGGTGACTTCTGCATGTGTTGACTGATTGTGGCTCATTGAGTGATATGGTATTATTGGTTTCTCCGACTAAGGACCTCAGACAAGTGTAATTTCTGATTGCTTTCGATTCATAGTAGTATTTTCATTTTATGTCTATACATATATCTTGCTGCTTGTTGACACGTTCGTCACACGGAGTACTCAGTAGGGGAAATATCTTAGTATACATGTGGACTACCCAGAACTATCTCATTTGTCTAATCTTGAATGATAGCAGCTGCATACGACACGTGCGGTGTGCCGTATTTACCCCCTAGCCGTTCATATGTTGAAAATGATATTTCATACCACATAGGTAGATGTCTTTTATTTTTCCTTTACTTCTCTATCGTGTTATGTCATCAGTTATCTTCCAGTTTTTATCCCTCATATGTTATTTTCATGTCTTGTTAATTCTATTGTGTTTTTGTATTGCCGTCGGTTTGTGTACTTGTTCCATTCCTGACTGGAAACCAACATTTTTTAGGTTTAGCCGCGATCACTCTTAGCACTGGGAAGACAAGGGTATGCTGAGGCCGACCTAGATAGTGGAACTAGTTGTCATTTTTATTAATTGTGAGAATATTATATTTTTCTTTAAATATAAATGTTGTAAATATTATAATAAATTTAGAAATGTGAATGAGCAACAAATAGTTTATTTTGAGCATTTATTTCTTGCGGGCTTGACAGCGTTCTACCGCCGACTCTGCGGCGTAGGCTGGCTTGGACATGTCTTGTATCCGAAAAAGCGGGTGCGGGTCGTGACAAGTTTTTGTGGTAGCCCATGTAGGTCAGTTTTCGCAAATTGTGCGAACTCGTGATAGTACTTAAGTTAGTCGTACTATTGCGAGCTTACGATTAGGAAATGCTCATTCACAAATTAGGATTGAATTAATTTAGGAGAATGATTAGGAACTAGGAAGTGCTCATTCACAACTAGGATTAATTTCATTTTAAGAGAATAACTAGGACTAGGAGTCCCTTGTTCAAATTGACTGTTGGGTAGTTAAGGTTATTAGATAGGCCATGCAATTTAGATAGCTTGCTAGATCCCTATAGGTACACTATTACTTTTGATATGACAATGTGATCCAATGTGGATATACTATTCGCTTGGTATGTTAGGTTTGCCTAGAATTATGCGTTAATTTTGATAAACTGTTCAATTTTCTTTTTTGCTTTATTAGACATAAATCTTATATCATAAATTAGAATTGCCTATTTTAAATTCTATTTTGCTGTAAGGAACTAGTTTATAATTTTAGATTCTATTATTCGTGTACGAATCTCGAGTTAGATTTTGATTCTCACAAAATTCGAACTACTTGTGCTTCCTTCCAAAAATCTTGCCTACTTGTATTTTGACCATCTTGACCAACGCTGCTATTACAGCCTAGTTTTGCAAGCTTACCCTTTTATCGAGCTTGATTTAAGACATATGTTTATTGGGGACGCTTGCTAACATATTGTCTAATCAGAATCAGTGTATTACGGTCTGATCAACCATGATGCATTGGGTTCGCTCTTCATTTAATTACACTACGTGGAATAAGATATAGAGGTATCTAGGATCTCATCCGCGACTGCTTTGACAATCCCTCTTGAAATAATATATTCGCCTTTGAATCACGTAATTGTACTCGATGACATTCTTCTTGAACTCCTTAATACTTTCGTTTTTCACTAATTGGAAAGGCGAACACTCGTATTTGATAGATAGATACATAGTATCCCCATGGTTATGATAGTTGTATACGCGAGTGTAGCTACCATCGGCCAGCCATGTGACTAGAATCCTGCCTTGAGTTACTCATCTTCTCTTTGACCCTAAACCCACTAGCATGATCTTCTAGTCATTAGAGTCCGAGAACGATTAGGATCTTTCCCTTGATCAAATGCCAACCTAGGAGACTGTTTATTCTCATAGACCAAATATTGTGAGCCTCTAATTATTTGTTGAAGCTTGTTTTAACTAGAGCCCTTATGACAATAGTCTGGCAGGTTTGACGCAAATAGAAATTCACGACTCAGTTGTTAGAATTCTTTTTGCCTTAGAGTTGGTTACCCCGTCGATAACTCTTGTATCATATAGACGAGTGGACCGTTCTTCTTCTATCAACCATGTGTCATCGTACACACTCGTTTTTCATTTATTGAGGAACGATCCTTGACATGACTTATATCTACGGTATCCTGTAACGTCGTGCCTTATTCTCTATTAACAAGAGTCGAGGTACAGTATCCGGACTTTGGGAACCCTCTAACCTCATTATTCCTAAAACCCTGTCTTAGCTTCTAAGGTGGGCAGACTGTAAGCCTTCTAAATTTTTTTGAATACGAGGATTACCGATTGATTAGAATAATTTTCATTAGGATAATAATTAGTGCCCCTTGGACTCTCACTTTCTATTTAGATCATTTTGTGTCCCCGGCCGTGTCATTAGTATTCGGAGCACGAGACCAGCTGTTATCTTCCAACAAATTTTATATACAAGATCTAGACGAGTCCACCTTCATCTAGGTTTGTCATGTGCCACTCAAACCCGTCCCCTTGTTCTCTATTTTTATGGTACGACTTTCAGGACAAAAGGACTAACTATAACCTTTACCATAGTACTGGTACACTTTTCGATTTCCACTAGAGCCTCAACCCTAACCTAGTAAACTTAGCCTTATCTTGAAATCTTGTTCAGTCAATATAGATTAAAATCCAAGGTTCATCCAACCAACGGGTGATGTCCAGATAGAGAACCCATTAAGGTCATAATCTTGATTTCTCAAATTCTGTTCCGTTATGAAATCTTGTTCAGATAAAATTTTGAGAACGAAATTTATGTATTGCATGGATTGCAAGCCCTCTAGGAAACGAAAAGTCCTTCGATTTAGCAATTGACTAGACTAGAGTAGCCAATCTAACAAATAAGTCAATGGTTCATAAACTTCCGTCCTATTTGCATTATTGGATACTCTCTAACGCTCTTGAAACGTCATATTTGCTCTTGATTGTTCTTCCTTATTTTCCTGTCCATCCTATTTCGGAGCGACGAATGGCCAAGCTTATTAGAATTTATCAATATCTCTTAGCTACTTGTGTAAAATTATTGCTTGTTAAATTTTGGGTTGATTGATAGATATGAGAGGATTCTAGATGCCATACGCCTAGATATTTGTGGTAAGATTGTTAGCAACACGATAGAAGATTATAAAATTTTAGTTTGAGGAGTAGTGTGACCAAAGGTGGGTAGAAGTCCTAGAGTTTATGTAGTTACAAAATGGCTAGGAGGAGGATATAAAATATTTTTAGAAATTAAATTTGAGAAGATTAAGGTAATAGTAGACTTTGATATTTTTAAGGAATAGTCATGAAATAGAATTTCGAGGACGAAATTATTTTTAAGGTGGGTAGATTTGTAGCTCCCCTTTCCAAAAATTTTGAAATATTTTATTTATTATTTTAATTAGTTTAAATGGTGATTTTTAGATTTTTTTAAAAAGTTATTTAGTTTATTATCACGATAGATGATTTTAATCATTGTTAAGAATTTGAGTACAGGGTGACAAGAAATCGTGGCACGGATAGTGCAGTGGCGGACTTTGACTAAGTGTATTAGCCCTGATAGGGAAGACTGAGCCGTAGTGATACCCTAACTAGGAAAACCAGACTAAGTTATGACATGACCATTATAATAGTTTAATTATTCATTATTATTATTATTGACATTTAGTGATCCGTTTGTACCAGACTGGTCCGGACTGGACCCGGGCCGGACCAAGCCCATATAGTCATGCGGCACATCCAAGGACATTCACATTGAGGAATTTGGTATGAGGGTGTTGTATTTCATTTTAATGATTTAACGAATATTTTTCTAGAATTCAAAATTAGATATTATAGTTATTCTTATTTATTTGATATTCAATGACATTGTTATAAAATGGGTCCTTGTACATTTTAGGATTTTTAGACTGTGCATGATGGTATTGTCACTACCACTTTTCTAGCTTGAGGGTAATTTGGTCATTTTCAAAATTTTGGGAATTATTTGGAATTATTATTTATTATTTAGATTCATTAGAATTATTGTGATTTTTTAGTGATTTTTAGTATAATTGATTTTGGTCCTATAGTTGACTTTGACTAGTGTTGACTAGGAGACTAACCTCGACACTAACCTAGGTCATGACTACTTGGTTAGGTTAAGTAACCCTAGCTTGACCTAAGTTAGTGAGGATTAACTCATTAGAATTAGTTTGGAGAAATTAGGAGTTAGATTGATTAAGGGATGGCTTGTGAAATCACAAGTCATTATATGACTTAAAGCCTTAATAGCCCATAGGCCTATACCATGAACCAAACCCTAACCCTAATAAGCCTTGGCCGGCCACTAGTGATCCCCCCCTATTTAAGGCACCTTGAAATTAGGGCTAGCCTCTTTAGGAATTATTTGCTATTTTGGAAGAGGTGAGTCTCCATCTTTCTTAAATCATAGAAAATCCATTTCAACTCTATTTTCCTCCAAATCAATTGCATTAGGACCTAATTCTTCTGTTCTTTCTGTTTGTATAAGAATATTTCAGAGTAGGGACAATTTGTGGGAGTTTTTGAAGCTTGGAGAACCATTCCATTTGAGGTTTTGTGAGCTTTGCACATCAATAGGTATAATCTATTTTACTTCATGAAATTTCTGTTTAATTGTATTTCTAGGATGCCCTAGCCCTAACCTAACAGTAGGATAAGCTAACCCTAGAATTTGAGCCCATTACGTGTCCGTATCGGACACGTATCAGCGTGTATAAGAATGTGTTCGACGAAATGCCTCAAAGGGCATTTCGACCTAATTTTTGGATTGTGATTGAATAGGAAAATAGTATTAGACCTTGCTTATGCATTTTTACTGCCCTGAGCACGATTTAGCATCGTGTCGAGTCGCACGGACACGCGGTCGCACACACGCGCACGCTGGCAGTTCTTTGCCCTGCTACTCGGGCTAGATTCTGAGCTGGACACGCCACTTCGACCCACGAAATTTGACACACGTGTCGTGTCCATGACTGACATGGGGTTCCCCAAGTGGTTCGAGCTCTCGTGTCGTGTCGGACACGTATTTGCGTGTGCACGTGTTGTGCACTGTGCGGTTCATTGTGCACAGTGTTGTGTTCTCTGTTAATTCATTTTTAATAGTTTTAAATTGTGTTTTAATTGATTAGTTAGATCCTAAATATGTTGTTTAATCTCTATTACATTAGGTTACATATTAATTTAGGTTTTAATGGTGAATATTGGATTCGAATGGGGCTTTGAAATGTAATGGCTGATACTTTCTGATACTGGTTATTCCAGATATTTTCCTAACCTAAATTCCCTGTTTAAATTTATGTTTTCAACTGATTAATATCCCTACATGATTGTTAGCTTAGGTTAATACAGTAATTACATTCGAATGTGGTTTTGGGTTGTAAATGAGAAATTAAACAATTGATTGGATTTCGAAATACTGTGGATGATGCATTGGTTCCTCTTATTTTAAAACTGAGATGTGTTTTAAATACCTGAGTTTCTGATTCCTATAAGCTGATCAATTGAATTCTTAATTCATGTTTAGACTCTAGGTGATTCTTTGAACTGTTATAACCTGAGAATGAGTTGCACTTCACTGTTTTGTTCCAGTTTTCATCATGGCTATGGTTCCTTATTAAACTGAAAAGGTTCATTACCTGAGATTACCATTCCATTCATTGCAATGTTGCATTCCTATTTACCTGGAATAAATTCTTTGAAACCTGGATTGATTTCCTTTCCATCCTTTAACTGAGTTTTGTGTTTGATAAACTGAAATATTTTCCAGTTATTCCCATTCCCTGAACTGGTTTCCTTTACTTTTTGCCTTGTATGTTGTTCCTTGTTAAACTGGAGTTAGTTTGAACTGTTAATGATTTCAATGTATTAAATTCTGAGAATGGGATGTTAGGTATTGGTTAAAACTGACCTGAGTTTCTGAATTTCCTTTACATTGATATGTGTTCCCTGTTTTCCTAGGTTCACTGTTAAACTGAAATCATTTCCTTAATACTAATTCCAGATTCACATTGTATGTATGCCACTGTTTTCCCCACACTGTTTTGAGGATTGTAAACTCACACACACAGGTTTCATTAACATGTTTGAAACTGTTTTCCTGTCCTTCCAAATGAATGATGATTTCATTAGTTAACACACTGGACACCACACTGTTCTCTTGACAGTCACCCTCTCACCCTCATTCTCATACTCGTCACACACACTTGAATATTCATGTGTCCCCCTCTCTCCTTTCCTATGTATATATATATATATATATATATATATATATATATATATATATATTTATATATATATATATATATATATATATATATATATATATATAAGTTTCCTATATATATGAGTGTGTGTGCTTTTACATATATATATTAGATATATACAGTGTATGGGTGATACCATATGATATAATGTATTATATATAAATATGGTTGTATGGGTGATATGTATATAGATAGCCTATATGTGTATGTTCTAAGTTAGATTATAATATATATATCAATATGTGTATTGTTTAGATATAGATAATATCTTGTGTAGATGTGTTATGGTTGGCTTATGGCATGGTATTGCCTGGAAGCCTAGATTAGTCTTGTTAGACCTAGAATAGACTAGTTAGACTAGTTTGACTTAGGTTTGACTTGGTTGACCTAGTTTGACTTCTAGGGTTGACCAGAGTTGACCAAGAGTTGACTTTGGTCTAGATTGACCTAGATTCATGTAGAACGCATTGTAGTGCATTTCATTACTATTTTGGACTTGTTGTGACTTGTACTGTTCTAAATAGGAGCTAGACACCACTCCTCGGACAGTACTTTCATCTCGGACATTCAGTTAGCAGGCGAGTACATTCTCTGATCTTTTCATACTTACCTGGATTATATTCTTGCTCTAGATTACTCTACTTGATGCTGACACGTATCTTCACGGATTATTACTATATGGATCATTTTCTGAGATGTTATCCCTCTACGGGTGCATCGAGTATTTTATGCTCATGTACTTTATCATGTGCATCAGGTACTCCTTGTACTCGTACTAGTTCATGTTTTTACATGTTCTCATGTGCTTCCATGTGCTTCATGTGCTTTCATGTGCTTTATCATGTGCCTCATGTACTACTTATTACATGAGTTTACGTATCTTAGCTGTATTCATGTGCCTATAACATAACTTGAATGGATCCTTGTGTATTGATTGGGGCAGGGTGAGTAGAATTGGTTATGTGAACATTATCTCCAGTAGCTGTATTCATGTGCCTCCTTAGTTGTATTCATGTGCCCCTAAGCCGTTTACATAACCATATTGTGCTCTAAATCACGTAGCCACTTACAGTCTCTACTATCATGTATTTACTTTCAGTTACAAAATATCTCCTGTTTACTCGTACTTTTATTCAACACTTCCAGTATTTTACTCTATTGCATGATTTATACTCCTAACCTGTTATGAACTGTTTGAGAGATATGTGCTCGTTCCCGTCCTGACTGGACCTGTTGAAAATATTACAGAGGACGAGGCTGAGGCGTTCTGCCCTACTTACTACGGTGCCATACTAGATGAGTGCCTGGACTTGGACCAGCAGCAGGATCCACTAGCAGTAGATGACACTCCCTTGGTTTAGGATTGTCTTTACTTTTCTGGATTACTGTATTAGATTCTGAGATATTTCTGGTTATGTATCTATTTTAGACACTTAGAATTCTGGATTGTATCTCTGTGACTTCTTCTGTTCTGGATATTATCTTTCATTATCATTCTATCTTTATCCTATTCTACCTTAGCTGTGATTGAGTTATATTCTGTTATGTCACCCCCGTTTGGGGAGTATAACTGTTTTACCTTCAACTGTTAGATGTTGTGACCTAGAACAACGTTCTACTGCCGACACTGCGGCGTAGGCTGAACGTACCCACTTCTCGTGCCCTTACTCTAAGGTGCGGGTCGTGACACATTTTTAGTGGTGGCCCATGCAGGTCTAGGTTGGAAATGTAGTGGTATTCGAACTAGAATATCACTGCAGCCTGCAGTAAGAATTATTATATTTTTGAAGGTACTCAATCACACTAGGAAACTTCCTTATCAGATTCCGTATATCTATTTTGTTGCTTATTATCTTCCTTAGAAATTTTAATCTGTCCTCCTTTGATTTTTTTGACTCATTCTCATTAATTGTGTCTTGTTTGATCTGTGTCTCCAGGATGGTTGAGACGAGATCGCATCGCCCCGTGACGGGAGATGCTGGAGAGGGGTCTGCCACCTCTCGTGTCCAGCAGCCAGCTCCCGGTGCCACAAGGCTAGTGCAGCCCTCAGGAGTCAGTGTTTCTGCCACTTTTGGAGGAGCACCTCCACCAGTCAAGAGGCTGGTTGTGATTCCTGAGATCCTTCCACCGCAGCAGCCTCCGCCTGCGGGGATGGTAGATGCTGCATATCTCTTCTCCTTCGTGGAGAGGATTCTGAGTCGCACCAGCAGCAGACGAGGCAGACTACTGATTTCCGTCAGGGGATCGACGAGACACACCAGCTGGTTCGCACCACAGTCGAGATGATTACTGCTCAGGGGGCCCAGCAGCAGCCCCGTCGGAGGGAGAAGGACATTCAGGACTTCCAGAAGATGCACCCTCGGGAGTTCTTCGGCACAGAGGGAATTCATATTACAGACGACTGGATAGAGCATATCGAGGAGATCTTTCGACTGGCGGAGATACCAGATCGACTCTAGATCGAGGCGGCGGGCAGCCAGATGCAGGACTTAGCCCGTGCGTGGTATCAGGCAGATCCCGGGGTGGGAGTTGAGGGCCAGACTTGGGCCCAGTTCAAGGAGCTGTTTAAGGAGCAGTTCTTTTCTGATGTGGCCTTGGGAGGTATCGAGGCACAGTTCGAGGCTCTGGTTCAGGGGAACCAGACCGTAGCTGAGTATGCCGGAGAGTTCTGCAGATTGGCCCGGTTCACTGATGACTTGTCTGAGAAGACGAAGGCGAGGAAGTTTTGCCGAGGCTTGATTAGAGAGGTTCGGTCGCTGACTAAGAGCGACCGGAACGCTACTTATGCTGAAATATTTTCTGGGGCTATGGCGGCGGAAGACGACCTAGGGCTGAAGCAGAAGAGGGGTCGTGACTTCCAAGCTGGCAGCAGCAGTCAGGGGCAGGCCAAGAGGCCTCACTTCTAGCTGCAGCAGTAGAGGCCTGTGCAGCAGTACCAACAGCAGTATCAGCAGCAGGGTCGTGCACCCTTTCAGCAGGTGCACCAGCAGCAGAGAGGGCAGCAGGCACCTCGTCAGGTAGTCATTTGTGCCTTCTGCAAGAAGTCGGGGCACATGATCTATGAGTGCAGGAAAAAACTAGGCAAGTGCCTACTTTGTGGTGCGGGAGATCACCAGTTGAGGGATTGCCCTGGGGCTTTTGGGCGAGGAGCTCAGGGAGGTGGAGCCAAGGCTCCAGCATGCCAGCAGAGGGGACCAGCCCTGCAGACCCAGCAGCAAAGGTTCCAGCAGCACCAGCAGCAGGCACGAGGTGGACAGCAGGGGCGAGCTTTCGCCATGGTAGCTGAGGATGCCGAGGCCATAGGAGAGCTGATAGCAGGTTCGGTTCTTCTCGACTCCCTTCCAGCATTTGCACTCTTTGATTCCGGGGCTTCCCAAAGCTTTGTGTCAGTATCGTATGCTATTAGACAAAGTTTGGTTTCTGAACCATTGCCTAGGACCTGCAAGATCACGATTGCGGGTGGGGTCATCCTCGTAGGTGATGTTTGTAGAGGACGGAGCATCTTATTGGGAGGCCGAGAGTTGGGAGTGAGTTTACTCGTCATGCCATTACCAAACTACGATATAGTATTAGGTATGGACTGGCTGAGTAGACACCACACCCGCATTGATTACCGAGGGGGTAGAGTTTTGTTCGGGGCGCCAGGAGAGCCAGAGTTTGAGTACACCCGGCGGCAAGCAGAGCAGGACGGCGGAGTCTTCTGTGGAGCTTCAGTTGAGGAGCAGGTGGCTCCGCATCCCTTGATCGCAGAGTTTATGGACGTATTTCTAGAGGAGTTGCCAGGGCTTCCACCGGACAGGGTTATAGAGTTCTCGATAGACTTGGTTCCCGGTACGGAACCGATATCTCAGCATGTCTATCAACTGAACAACAGTGAACTGGTGGAGCTGAAGAGACAGGTGGATGAGCTGCAGGACAAGGGCTTCATCCGTTCGAGTTCTTCACCTTGGGTTGCACCGGTACTCTTTGTACCCAAGAAGGATGGATCGGTACGGATGTGTATCGACTACAGGGCACTTAACAACCTGACAATCAAGAACAGATACCCACTGCCGCGGATCGATGATCTCTTTGATCAGTTGAACGGAGCTCGGGTGTTCTCCAAGATTGATTTGAGGTCAGGTTATCACCAGGTGAAGATGAAGGGAGAGGATATTCCCAAGACCGCTTTCAGGACGCGGTACGGGCAGTTTTAGTTTTTGGTTATGCCGTTTGGGCTAACCAATGCACCAGTAATGTTTATGAATCTAATGAACAAGGTGTTCCACCAGTGCTTGGACAAGTTCGTGGTGGTGTCCATTGATGATGTCTTGGTATATTCCAAGACAGAGGAGGAGCACGAGGAGCATCTGCGGATAGTGCTGGAGACTCTCAAGAGGAAGCAGCTTTATGGGAAACTCTCCAAGTGTGAGGTTTTCTTGGACCGGGTGGACTTCTTGGGGCATGTGGTGACTGGAGATGGTATCTCAGTTGACCCCAAGAAGATTGTAGCAGTTGAGGCTTGGACAGCGCCGACTTCAGTGGCAGAGATCAGGAGTTTTTTGGGGCTGGCAGGATACTATAGGAGATTTGTGCATGATTTCTCCCGGGTTGCAGAGCCGTTGACACGATTGACCCAGAAGGATACTGAGTATGTTTGGTCTGAGGAGTATCAGGCAACTTTTGATGAGTTGAAGAAGCGGCTTACGACAGCTCCGATTCTGACATTGCCTTCAGGATCAGGTGGATTCACTATTTATAGTGATGCCTCAGGAAAGGGGCTGGGTTGTGTCTTACAGCAGCATGGGAAGGTGATTGCCTATGCTTCTAGGCAATTGTGTCCCCATGAGAAGAACTACGCTACCCATGACCTGGAGCTGGCAGCGGTGATTTTTGCTTTGAAGTTGTAGAAGAACTATCTGTATGGCGAGAGGGTGGAGATTTTCACAGATCACAAGAGCTTGAAGTATGTGTTTACACAAAAAGAGCTCAACATGAGGCAGCGCAGATGGCTAGAGTTGATGAAGGACTTTGACATCTCACTTCAGTATCACCTGGGAAAGGCCAATGTGGTTGCCGATGCCTTGAGTAGGTATCCGACAGCCATGTGTTTGACTATGGATCGGCAGCTGCTTGCAGACTTGGAGAGCCTTGGGATTGAGGTGATTGTGCCCGAAGTGCAGATGCAGTTATGGGGCCTTCAGATAAAGTCGAACTTGATGGACAGGATCAAGGCGACACAGTTCGAGGATATGGCTCTGCGGTATATCCGAGAGCAGATCAGTGCAGGATTGGAGGATTGCGAGTTTTTACTTGCCGATGATGGTGGCCTGAGGCACGGTTCCCGGTTATATGTGCCCAGCGGGGAGCTCAGGGAGCAGATTATGCAGGAGGCTCACAGATCGCAGTACTCTATACATCCTGGTGCCAACAAGATGTACAGGGATCTGCGAGAGCATGTCTGGTGGTACGGGATGAAGCGGGAGGTGTCCCACTTCGTAGCTAGATGCTTGGTCTGTCAGTAGGTCAAGACAGAGAGACAGAGGCCCAGAGGATTATTGCAGCCGTTGCCCATTTTAGAGTGAAAGTGGGAACATATCACCATAGATTTTGTATCGGGGTTGCCGCGTACACCAGAAAGAAAAGACGCGATTTGGGTCATCGTTGACAGGTTGACCAAATCGGCCCACTTCTTGCCATTCAAGGTGGGTACGTCTACAGAGAGGCTTGCGGAGTTATATACGAGGCAGATAGTCAGGATTCACGGAGTTCCCGTCAGCATTATCTCAGATCGGGATAGTCGCTTTACTTCCCATTTCTGGAGGAGTCTGGAGACTAGTTTGGGCACTCAGCTCAAGTTTAGTACTGTATACCTCCCCCAGACGGATGGACAGTCAGAGAGGACTATTCAGACCCTTGAGGACATGCTGCGGACGTGCGTCCTGGATTTTGGAGGTTCCTGGGAGGATCATCTTCATTTGGTGGAGTTTGCTTACAATAACAGTTATCAGGCCAGCATTGAGATGTCACCGTTTGAGGCTTTGTACGGGCATAGGTATCGTACACCCTAATCTTGGGATAATGTTGGAGAGCGAGCTTTACTGGGACCAGAGATGGTTGTTGATGCAGTCGAGAAGGTGAAGCTCATCAGGGACAGACTTTGCGTGGCACAGGACAGGCATCGGCACTGGGCCGATAGCCACCGGAGGCCGTTGGAGTTTGAGGTACAGATTTAGAGATAGGATTAGAAGTAGGTTGTATTATTTTTGTTTTATTTGTTTGATCGTGTTTAATTTTTAGTAACTTGAGACCTTGCTTGTGATTAGGTTGGAGACATGGTTTTTCTGCGGATATCTCCGACTCGTGGTACGATACGTTTTGGTGGAGGTAGAAAGCTTAGCCCGCGCTTCATCGGCCCTTTCGTTATCAGTGGGAGAGTCGATGACGTGGCAAACAGGCTAGACTTGCCACCTGCACTAGTGGAAGTCCACAACGTATTCCACGTATCACTGTTGAGATGGTACGTGGCTGACCCTAGCCATGTGCTCGATCACTCGGAGATAGAGGTTGGACCTACTCTTAGTTATCCAGAGCAGCCTGTGGAGATTCTGGATCACCGGGAGAAGGTACTGAGGAACCAGGTGATACCCTTGGTACGTGTCGCATGGAGGCATCATTCTCCAGGAGAGTCTACCTGGGAGCAGGAGGATGAGATGCGCGAGCGGTACCCCTATCTTTTTGGACCTTGAGGTATGCTTTTCTATCATTCTTAGCAGTTAGTTTTGCCTTTAAATTTTGAGGACGAAATTATTTTAAGGGGGGTAGATTTGTCACTACCACTTTTCTAACTTGAGGGTATTTTGGTCATTTTCAAAATTTTGGGAATTATTTGGAATTATTATTTATTATTTAGATTTATTAGAATTATTGTGATTTTTTTAGTAATTTTTAGTATAATTGATTTTGGTCCTATAGTTGACTTTGACTAGTGTTGACTAGGAGACTAACCTAGACACTAACCTAGGTCATGACTACTTGGTTAAGGTAAGTAACCCTAGCTTGACCTAAGTTAGTGATGATTAACTCATTAGAATTAGTTTGGGGAAATTAGGAGTTAGATTGATTAAGGGATGGCTTGTGAAATCACAAGTCATTATATGACTTAAAGCCTTAATAGCCCATAGGCCCATACCATGAACCAAACCCTAACCCTAATAAGGCTTGGCCGGCCTCTAGTGATCCCCCCTATTTAAGGTACCTTGAAATTAGGGCTAGCCTCTTTAGGAATTATTTGCTATTTTGGAAGAGGTGAGTCTCCATCTTTCTTAAATCATAGAAAATCTATTTTAACTCCATTTTCCTCCAAATCAATTACATTAGGACCTAATTCTTCTGTTCTTTCTGTTTGTGTAAGAATATTTCAGAGTAGGGACAATTTGTGGGAGTTTTTGAAGCTTAGAGAACCATTCCATTTGGAGTTTTTGTGAGCTTTGCACATCAATAGGTATAATCTATTTTACTCCATGAAATTTTTGTTTAATTGCATTTCTAGGATGCCCTAGCCCTAACCTAACAGTAGGATAAGCTAATCCTAGAATTTGAGCCCATTACGTGTCAGTATCGGACACGTATCAGCGTGTATAAGAATGTGTTCGACGAAATGCCTCAAAGGGCATTTCGACCTAATTTCTGGATTGTGATTGAATAGGAAAATAGTATTAGACCTTGCTTATGCATTTTTACTGCCCTAAGCACGATTTAGCATCGTGTCGAGCCGCACGGACACGCGGACACGCGGTCGCACACACGCGTACGCTGGCAGTTCTTTGCCCTGCTACTCGGGCTAGATTCTGAGCTGGACACACCACTTCGACCTACAAAATTTGACACACATGTCGTGTCCATGACTGACACGGGGTTCCCCATGTGGTTTGAGCTCTCGTGTCATATCGGACACGTATTTGCGTGTGCACGTATTGTGCACTGTGCGGTTCAGTGTGCACAGTATTGTGTTCTCTGTTAATTCATTTTTAATAGTTTTAAATTGTGTTTTAATTGATTAGTTAGATCCTAAATATGTTGTTTAATCTCTGTTACATTAGGTTACATATTAATTTAGGTTTTAATGGTGAATATTGGATTCGAATAGGGCTTTGAAATGTAATGGCTGATACTTTTTGATACTGGTTATTCCAGATATTTTTCTAACCTAAATTCCCTGTTTAAATTTATGTTTTCAACTGATTAATATCCCCACATGATTGTTAGCTTAGGTTAATACAGTAATTACATTCGAATGTGGTTTTGGGTTGTAAATTGGAAATTAAACAATTGATTGGATTTCGAAATACTGTGGATGATGCATTGGTTCCTCTTATTTTAAAACTGAGATATGTTTTAAATACCTGAGTTTCTGATTCCTATAAGCTGATCAATTGAATGCTTAATTTATATTTAGACTCTAGGTGATTCTTTGAACTGTTATAACCTGAGAATGAGTTGCACTTCACTGTTTTGTTCCAGTTTTCATCATGGCTATGGTTCCTTATTAAACTGAAAAGGTTTATTACCTGAGATTACCTTTCCATTCATTGCAATGTTGCATTCCCATTTACCTGGAATAAATTCTTTGAAACCTGGATTGATTTCCTTTCCATCCTTCAACTGAGTTTTGTGTTTGATAAACTGAAATATTTTCCAGTTATTCCCATTCCCTGAACTGGTTTCCTTTCCTTTTTGCCTTGTATGTTGTTCCCTGTTAAACTGGAGTTAGTTTGAACTGTTAATGATTTTAATGTATTAAGTTCTAAGAATGTGATGTTAGGTATTAGTTAAAACTGACCTGAGTTTCTGAATTTCCTTTACACTGATATGTGTTCCCTGTTTTCCTAGGTTCACTGTTAAACTGAAATCATTTCCTTAATACTAATTCCAGATTCACATTGTATGTATGTGTAATGCCTGTTATTCGTATTACGTATTTGGAATACGTATACGTATTTTATCATGTATTTGCATATCTCCTTGGTTTTCTTGGCTTGGTTTAACTCTCGGTTTGGGTTGGCTTGGTTTGGCCGGCTGGTTGCTTGGTCCAATCATGGACCAAGGTGAACCCCCTACCTACCACAACCCATGATATTTATTTCCCCACCAACCTTCTCTCTCCTCCATAACTCTCATTTATTTCTTCTTCTTCTTCTTCTTCCTTCCTCTCCATAACTCCCCAACCCTTAGGCAAGTGCAACTTGCTTCCACAAAAGAACTCATTTTATGGTTCCATTAGCTTCTTCTCATGATTCTAAGACACATTAGAACTTGCCATTTTCCATTTTGAGGCTTTAATTATTGTAGATCTAGAGTTTTGCTATTTTCAGATTTTGATGGTTTTGATCTATTAAACTTCTCTGTTTTCAAGTTTTGATGGTTCCATATTTTAGAGCATCTCCTTCTACCCAATTTTGACCTTTGGAAAGTTGGATTCGGACTTGTTTTGACCAAGTTATGAGCATTTGGAGTTTTGGGTTCCATCCTTGGAGTTCTTGCTGTTCTTGCCATTTGGAGAAGACAGTGAGCAGTGACCTAGCTTTTTAAGCTTACGCCACTGAGCTGTACGCTGCTGTTTAGTGAGCGTACGCTAGCCTTCGTACGCTGCTGTTTAGTGATCGTACGCTAGCCTTCGTACGCTGCTGTTTAGTGAGCGTACGCTAGCCTTCGTACGCTGCTGTTTAGTGAGCGTACGCTAGCCTTCGTACGCTGCTGTTTAGTGAGCGTACGCTAGCCTTCGTACGCTGCTGTTTAGCGAGCGTACGCTAGCCTTCGTACGCTGCTGTTTAGTGAGCGTACGCTAGCCTCCGTACGCTGCTGTTTAGTGAGCGTACGCTCACCGTGATACGCTGCTTGTTGGCAGCGTGTCTTGAGCATACGCTAGCTTGAGCGTAAGCGTGCCTTGGTACGCTAGCTTAAGCGAGCAAGGCGTACGCTGGCTCCTTTCGTACGCTAGCTTGAGCGTACGCTGACCTGTAGCTTGAGCGTGCCCTTGTGTACGCTGACCCTTGCATACGCTTCCCATTGGAATTGTATGGATCCTTTGGTACGCAGACCTGAGCGTACTCTAGCCTGAGCGTAGCCTGGCTTGAGCGTAGCCTGATTACCCTTGATCTTCTATAGCCCTGTATATTGATATTTTATTAGATATTTAACGTCCATTTTATATCCTTACGCCTTTGTCATGAACTTGATAATCATGGATTTGTTTAATATGTTTCAAATGATACCTGAGCATGACACGACAGTGACCCGTAGTGGTGCACTCCTGACATGAGTAGCTTGACATGATAAACCTGACATGTTATATCTTGATAAGCTGTTGCGACGGCTACCTGACATGACATGACCTGTATGAATAACCTGGATACCGTGGGCGATTGTGCTTGTACAAATAATCCAGTCCTGTCTTGTATCATGTCTAGGAGGGGACTCCTGAGTACCACGGTCAGGAGCACCTACTAAAATGGACTAAGGTTAACAACTAGATTAATACATTAGTCATGAAGAGATTTTCCAGCTACAGGCAATCCCGTTACCTGGGCGCGCTTGGGATCTGTAGCCTGCCGTCGAGTAGGGCACATTTCCAGCACACTGTCATGTGTTGCACCCTTCAAACTGCTTAAGGGTACATGCGTTTCCTGGACGATGTACCCACCTGAATTCAACCCTAATCTTTCGACCTGGGTAGCCTGGATGGTCTGCAGGGCTTGTGGCTGTGGAATAATCTTACTGCATCTTGTTAGTAATTAGGCTTGTGACAACCCTAGTTAGTTAAAGTATCAAGCCGTAATTATTGTTTGGCCGTAAAATGATTGGATGGAGTCTAACCAGTCTAGTCTTGCCCTGATCTTGTTCCAGACTGTTACATGACTAGCATGCTTGTAATTATTTTACCGATAAATGGTGGGAGACCAAGCTCCGTTCAGACGAAGGGTTACAACCCCGGTCCTTGTTTGGTTTACGGGTTGTAACCTGGCTATCTGAATAGTTCCATGGTTATCTCGTCGTATATCATCCTGATATGTTTCCTTTTATTCTAGTCCTTATTTTTATTTATATTTATATCTTGTGCTGATTGCTGGTTTTTGTTCTTAAGTGAAGCCTCCTTTGTGGCACTTGCTCTTTCTGGGGTCTGACCCAGCTGGTTTTGTGTGGCCAGATTTTGGAGCAGCTCCAGAGGATCTACCGACTCCCCAGCCAGATAGTGGCCACTAGACGGAACCCTGGCAACGAGTGGGTTATTTTTGGCTCTCCCACTCTATTGTAAAAATATTCTTTTGAGGCATTTAGCCGACGAGCACCTGTTTAGCTCGATTGCACTTTATTTACTGTCTGTCTACGGGCTGTAACATGATTAACAGATCCTAGGGTTGATCATGTATGACTAAACTCTTGCTAGTCCTAACATTTTGTAACGACTAGCTTCATGATCAGCTGAATATGTAATATTTGGGACGCCTTATTATTGTATATTTAATGATCATACATCTTGTAACATCTATTTGTTTGCTTGTGATTGAGACAATAGGCTTGTTCTTGACCTTAAGAGACTGCTGGCTTGTAGATAAACCCTCATGTATCCTAGACAGCCGTGACCGTATAGCAAGATGGAATCCATTTTAATATACGTAGCTGGCTATGTCTGCCCCCGCTCTCCAGTATTCTGGTTCTGGGGCGTGACATGGTTTAAGTGGTGGCCCATGCAGGTCTTGTAAATCAAGATATGTGAGGGTTTACCGAATAGATGTCTCAAATCAGTATTCGTCCTTGATCTCTGTTCGTATCTTCTGAATCCCTGGATTCTTGTCCTGATCATATGCTTGTATCGTTGCTCTGTCCTGGTACTTCCTTATTGTTTCCTATGTCGTCTTCTTCAGCGGCGTAGTACCTGACCCGGCCGACCAGCAAGGCGGAGCACCTCCCGCGGACCAGTAGCAACCTGGAGATCAAGCCCAGCATTCCGGAGTAGCCTCCAGAGTCGTGCCTTCTGGCGGAGAGCCACCAGTTCAGCCAGTTCAACCTGTAGAATATGATGACGGCACTTTGGTAGGACTCGTCAGGACCTTGATAGCTTTCCAAGACCGGCGTGGAGATGCCTTGCACCAGACAGTGGCGGATGCTTTGACTAGAGGTGGTCATCCAGGGAACAGCGCGGCCAACAGCTTCAAGCGCTTGAACCCTCCCTTCTTTGACGGTAGTGAAGATGCTATCGCGACAGATGCATGGTTTCAGGACACAGAAGTGGTTCTAGAAGCAGCCAGGACTCCAGAGAACGAGAAGGTGGCCGTTGTGCGCCTGCAGCTATTAGATCTTGCCCGCAGCTGGTGGGCAGCGCAGGCCGTTGGATTAGCAGCCCTTATTGCTTGGGCAGTATTTCGGGAGAGCTTCCAGACCAAGTATTTCGATGCCGTGGCTCGGTATGATCTGCTGACGAGGTTTACCAATCTGAAGCAAGGAGGCAGGACGGTCGACGGATATGCGGTCGAGTTTTCCAGACTCAGTCGATTTGCTCCCACCTTGGTGGCAACCGAGTATGATAGAGCCCAGCGGTTCCAGCAGGGACTTCACTTGGAGATCTTGTTGGCAGTCGAGCAATTTGAGCATCAGACTTTTGATGCAGTCTTGAGAGCAGCCCGGAGGCATGAGTATACCTCCCAGAGAATTGTGGATAGGGCCGGAGGTCGGAAGAGATCTCACGGCCAGATAAATCAGTCTTCAGCACCGGCCCCGGCAGCCAGGGCCTTGACTATTGGGGCTCCGAGGCGAGCGGCCTCAGTGACGTCGGTTCAGCATTCAACTCCGACGTACCCTCAGCAGCAGAAGCAGAAGCAGTCTTCCGCAGTGGGATGTTCTCATTGTGGGAAGCCAGGCCATGTGGTGTCAGAATGTCGCAGGGCACAGGGATTGTGTCTGGCTTATGGAGCACCAGACCATATGGTTGGATCCTGCCCGAACAGGGGTGGTTCATCCTCGTCCCACCTTTCTAGTTCTTCGGTGAGAGGACCAGCACCAGTCCAGCAGCAGCAGCAGTATCCATTGATGAGGCCCTTGCCGCCTCAGTCCCAGGCGTTTCAGCAGCAGAGCCCCCAGCAGTATGTACAAGCCCAGGCCTTGAGTCAGGGTAGGCAGCGAGGGTTTCAGCAGAGGGGACCAGCACCCCGAGGGCACGGTCAGGCTATGGTGATGACCGTGGAGGAAGGATTGGCACCCGGAGAGGTAGTGGCAGGTACTATTCTCGTCAACTCCTTTCCAGCTGCAGCTTTATTTGATTCTGGCACATCGCATTCATTTATGTCTGCACGATTCGCGACACGGATAGGATTGGAGCCCGAGTCATTATCAGTAAGGCTCAATATACTTACTGGTAACGGACTTGTGGGAGTAGATAGAGTGTTTTCCTCATGTCGGATCGTAGTTAGCGGTAGAGAATTCCTCGCTAGGTTGATAGAGTTTCAGATGGCCGATTATGATGTGGTCCTAGGGATGGATTGGTTGAGGAACCAGTATGCTAGGATAGACTGCCATATCGGCAGGGTTGTTTTTAGCATTCCAGGCGAGCCAGAGTTTTCCTTTTCCCGAGGTGAAGTTGAGTCATCTCCTCCAGTATTGCGGATGGTAGTAGCAGCAGTTCAGTTGCCCAGGATAGTCGAGGAGTTTCCAGATATTTTCCCAGAAGAACTTCCAGGTATGCCTCCGGAGCGGGAGATCGAGTTCACTATAGACTTGATTCCCGGGACAGCCCCAGTGTCAGAGACAGTCTACAGGATGGCGCCGTCAGAGTTGGAGATATTGTACAAGATGATTGAAGAACTCAGAACCAAGGGATTCATTCGTGCTAGTGGATCGCCTTGGGGAGCCCCGATGCTTCTTGTGAAAAAGAAGGATGGTACGTCCAGGTTATGTGTTGATTATCGTACTTTGAACTCAGTGACAATCAAGAACAGATAGCCTCTTCCGAGTTTAGATGACTTGTTTGATCAACTCAAGGGGGCTTCAGTATTCTCGAAGATTGATTTGCGCTCAGGTTATCATCAGATCTGAGTCAGAGAGCAAGACATCCCGAAGACAGCTTTTAGATCGAGATATGGGCATTGGGAGTTCCTTGTTATGCCTTTTGGAGCAACCAATACGCCGGCAGTATTCATGGACCTCATGAATCGCATCTTCATGCCTTACTTGGATCAGTTTGTGATCGTGTTCTTGGATGACATCCTGGTCTACAGCAAGAGTGAGGCGGAGCATGAGCAGCATCTCCGTATAGTTCTTCAGATCCTCAGAGAGCACCAGCTGTATGCCAAGTTCAGTAAATGCGAGTTCTGGCTCGATCGCATTTCGTACTTGGGTCATATCATCACTCGAGGAGGAGTAGAAGTGGATCCCCAGAAGATTGTAGCTATTGAGTCGTGGCCAGTGCCCAGCACAGTTGCAGAGGTTCGTAGTTTTCTTGGATTGGCCGGCTACTACCGGCGGTTTGTTTCGAATTTTGCTCGAATTTCAGCGCCATTGACCCAGTTGACCTGCAAGGATGCGCAGTTTGCTTGGACAGCAGAGTGTCAGAGTTCTTTTGAGCGGTTGAAGCGAGGCCTGATAACAGCTCATATTCTTACGCTTTCAGATGGGACCGGAGGATTTTTAGTGTATTGTGATGCTTCAGGCAGAGGTTTAGGATGTGTTCTGATGCAGCATGGAAAGGTAATAGCTTATGCGTCACGACAACTTCGTGATCATGAGAGGAATTACCCAACCCATGACTTGGAGTTGGCAGCAGTGGTGTTTGCACTTAAGTTGTGGAGGCACTACTTGTATGGAGACAGAATAGAGATTTTCACCGACCACAAGAGCCTGAAGTATGTTTTCACCCAGAAGGATCTTAACATGCGTCAGAGGAGGTGGCTGGAGCTTCTTGTGGATTATGATGTCAGCTTGCAGTATCATCCTGGAAAGGCTAATGTCGTAGCAGATGCATTGAGCAGAAGAGCCGGAGCTTATTTCCTAACAGCGCAACCGGAGCTGTTAGCAGATCTTCAGAAGATGGGTATTGAAGTTGTTCTCCCTTCCAGTGTGGCGTTGATGGCCAGCATGCAAGTTCAATCCACTATAGTCGAGAGGATCCGGATGGCGTAGTCGGCAGATTCCAAGCTTCAGCGACTCAGAGCAGAGTGTGAAGCAGGACGAAGACCAGAGTTATGTATTCATGAGGATGGTACACTTCGACATGGTAAGCGTCTTTGTGTACCCAATGGAGATATCAGACAGGAGATCATGTCAGAGGCGCACAGTTCTCAGTATTCCATCCATCCTGGCAGTACGAAGATGTACCGTGATATCCGTCAGCACTTCTGGTGGAATGGCATGAAGCGGGAGATAGCTCGGTTTATCTCTCGGTGTTTGGTTTGCCAACAAGTTAAAGCCGAACATCAGAGACCGGCTGGACTTCTTCAGCCCTTGCCAATTCCAGAATGGAAGTGAGAGCATGTGACCATGGATTTCGTGACTGGATTACCTAGATCCCCAGCTAGTAGAGATGCTATTTGGGTCATTGTGGATAGGCTTACCAAGTTAGCACACTTTCTTCCGTTTAGAGTTGGTCAGTTGACGGCTCAGCTAGCAGAGATGTACCTCAGGCAGATTGTCAGATTGCACGGAGTGCCAGTCAGTATCACCTCGGACCGAGATTCAAGATTTACGTCGCACTTTTGGCGTAGCTTGCAAGAGAGTTTGGGGACTCACCTCCAGTTCAGTTCAGCCTATCACCCGCAGACAGATGGCCAGTCGGAGCGTACGATCCAGACTCTTGAAGACATGTTGCGGTCTTGCATACTTGACTTCGGTGGTTCATGGGAAGATCACTTGCACCTGGTAGAATTCTCGTACAACAACAGTTTCCAGGCCAGTATCCTGATGGCACCGTTCGAGGCACTGTATGGCAGGAAGTGCAGATCCCCGTTAACCTGGGATGATGTTGGAGAGAGGCAGATGCTTGGTCCAGAAATGATTGCTCAGACCGTTGAAGTAGTCAGGCGAGTCAGAGATCACCTTCGAGTTGCCCAAGATCGCCAGCGCCATTGGGCCGATTCTCATCGGCGCCCTCTCGAGTTCTCGATCGACGATCATGTATTCCTGAGGATTTCGCCTAACCGTAGCGTCATTCGTTTCGGCGTACGGGGCAAGCTTAGTCCTAGGTATATAGGACCGTTTGACATTCTGGAGCGAGTAGGAGATGTATCCTATCGTCTCGCTCTTCCACCGTCGCTAAGCGAGGTGCATGACGTGTTCCATGTATCCCAATTACGGCAGTATATCCCAGACCCGAGCCACATCCTGGATCATTCGGAATTGGTTGTTGGTACCAACCTTTCGTATGAGGAGAGGCCCGTGTCTATATTGGACCGGAGAGAGAAGATCCTCAAGAATAAGACTATCAAGTTAGTCCGAGTTGCTTGGGGTCATCACTCTTTGGGGGAATCAACGTGGGAGCGTGAGGATGATATCCGATCGCGATATCCTGACTTGTTTGACTCGTGAGGTATAATGTCTTTCTTATGCCTCATGCCATCAATTCCTTGCTTGCATGATTGATTGATTGCCTAGTATAATTGCCTGTGAATAGTATAGCTTGTTCATGTCCCTCTATCCTCTTGATTAAATTCCGAGGACGGAATTCTTTTAAGGTGGGTAGAGTTGTAATGCCTGTTGTTCGTATTACGTATTTGGAATACGTATACGTATTTTATCATGTATTTGCATATCTCCTTGGTTTTCTTGGCTTAGTTTAACTCTCGGTTTGGGTTGGCTTGGTCCAATCATGGACCAAGGTGAACCCCCTACCTACCACAACCCATGATATTTATTTCCCCACCAACCTTCTCTCTCCTCCATAACTCTCATTTATTTCTTCTTCTTCTTCTTCTTCTTCTTCCTTCCTCTCCATAACTCTCCAACCCTTAGGCAAGTGCAACTTGCTTCCACAAGAGAACTCATTTTATGGTTCCATTAGCTTCTTCTCATGATTCTAAGACACATTAGAACTTGCCATTTTCCATTTTGAGGCTTTAATTATTGTAGATCTAGAGTTTTGCTATTTTCGGATTTTGATGGTTTTGATCTATTAAACTTCTCTGTTTTCAAGTTTTGATGGTTCCATGTTTTAGAGCATCTCCTTCTACCCAATTTTGACCTTTGGAAAGTTGGATTCGGACTTGTTTTGACCAAGTTATGAGCATTTGGAGTTTTGGGTTCCATCCTTGGAGTTCTTGCTGTTCTTGCCATTTGGAGAAGACAGTGAGCAGTGACCTAGCTTTTTAAGCTTACGCCACTGAGCTGTACGCTGCTGTTTAGTGAGCGTACGCTAGCCTTCGTACGCTGCTGTTTAGTGAGCGTACGCTAGCCTTCGTACGCTGCTGTTTAGTGAGCGTACGCTAGCCTTCGTACGCTGCTGTTTAGCGAGCGTACGCTAGCCTTCGTACGCTGCTGTTTAGTGAGCGTACGCTAGCCTTCGTACGCTGCTGTTTAGTGAGCGCACGCTAGCCTCCGTACGCTGCTGTTTAGTGAGTGTACGCTCACCGTGATATGGTGCTTGTTGGCAGCGTGTCTTGAGCGTACGCTAGCTTGAGCGTACGCGTGCCTTGGTATGCTAGCTTAAGCGAGCAAGGCGTACGCTGGCTCCTTTCGTACGCTAGCTTGAGCGTACGCTGACCTGTAGCTTGAGCGTGCCTTTGTGTACGCTGACCCTTGCATACGCTTCCCATTGGAAGTGTATGGATCCTTTGGTACGCAGACCTGAGCGTACGCTAGCCTGAGCGTAGCCTGGCTTGAGCGTAGCCTGATTACCCTTGATCTTCTATAGCCCTATATATTAATATTTTATTAGATATTTAACGTCCATTTTATATCCTTACGCCTTTGTCATGAACTTGATAATCATGGATTTATTTAATATGTTTGGAAATGATACCTGAGCATGACACGACAGTGACCCGTAGTGGTGCACTCCTGACATGAGTAGCTTGACATGATAAACCTGACATGTTATATCTTGATAAGCTGTTGCGATGGCTACCTGACATGACATGACCTGTATGAATAACTTGGACACCGTGGGCGATTGTGCTTGTACAAATAATCCAGTCCTGTCTTGCATCATGTCTAGGAGGGGACTCCTGAGTACCACGGTCAGGAGCACCTACTAAAATGGACTAAGGTTAACAACTAGATTAATACATTAGTCATGAAGAGATTTTCCAGCTACAGGCAATCCCGTTACCTGGGCGCGCTTGGGATCTGTAGCCTGCCGTCGAGTAGGGCACATTTCCAGCACACTGTCATGTGTTGCACCTTTCAAACTGCTTAAGGGTACATGCGTTTCCTGGACGATGTACCCACCTGAATTCAACCCTAATCTTTCGACCTGGGTGGCCTGGATGGTCTGCAGGGCTTGTGGCTGTGGAATAATCTCACTGCATCTTGTTAGTAATTAGGCTTGTGACAACCCTAGTTAGTTAAAGTATCAAGCCGTAATTATTGTTTGGCCGTGAAATGATTGGATGGAGTCTAACCAGTCTAGTCTTGTCCTGATCTTGTTCCAGACTGTTACATGACTAGCATGCTTGTAATTATTTTACCGATAAATGGTGGGAAACCAAGCTCCGTTCAGACGAAGGGTTACAACCCCGGTCCTTTTTTGGTTTACGGGTTGTAACCTGGCCATCTGAATAGTTCCATGGTTATCTCGTCGTATATCATCCTGATATGTTTCCTTTTATTCTAGTCCTTATTTTTATTTATATTTATATTTATATCTTGTGCTGATTGCTGGTTTTAGTTCTTAAGTGAAGCCTCCTTTGTGGCACTTGCTCTTTCTGGGGTCTGACCCAGCTGGTTTTGTGTGGCCAGATTTTGGAGCAGCTCCAGAGGATCTACCGACTCCCCAGCCAGATGGTGGCCACTAGACGGAACCCTGGCAACGAGTGGGTTATTTTTAGCTCTCCCACTCTATTGTAAAAATATTCTTTTGAGGCGTTTAGCCGACGAGCACCTGTTTAGCTCGATTGTACTTTATTTACTGTCTGCCTACGGGCTGTAACATGATTAACAGATCCTAGGGTTGATCATGTATGACTAAACTCTTGCTAGTCCTAACATTTTGTAACGACTAGCTTCATGATCAGCTGAATATGTAATATTTGGGACGCCTTATTATTGTATATTTAATGATCATACATCTTGTAACATCTATTTATTTGCTTGTGATTGAGACAATAGGCTTGTTCTTGACCTTAAGAGACTGCTGGCTTGTAGATAAACCCTCATGTATCCTAGACAGCCGTGACCGTATAGCGAGATGGAATCCATTTCAATATACGTAGCTGGCTATGTCTGCCCCCGCTCTCCAGTATTCTGGTTCTGGGGCGTGACAGTATGCCACTGTTTTCCCCACACTGTTTTGAGGATTATAAACTCACACACACAGGTTTCATTAACATGTTTGAAACTGTTTTCCTGTCGTTCCAAATGAATGATGATTTCATTAGTTAACACACTGGACACCACACTGTTCTCTTGACAGTCACCCTCTCACCCTCATTCTCATACTCATCACACACACTTGAATATTCATGTGTCCCCCTCTCTCCTTTCCTATGTATATATATATATATATATATATATATATATATATATATATATGAATTGAGATATATATTAAAAAAAATATAAGTTTTCTATATATATGAGTGCGTGTGCTTTTTTACATATATATATTAGATATATACAGTGTATGGGTGATACCATATGATATAATGTATTATATATAAATATGGTTGTATGGGTGATATGTATATAGATAGCCTATATGTGTATGTTCTAAGTTAGATTATAATATATATATCAATATGTGTATTGTTTAGATATAGATAATATCTTGTGTAGATGTGTTATGGTTGGCTTATGGCATGGTATTGCCTGGAAGCCTAGATTAGTCTTGTTAGACCTAGAATAGACTAGTTAGACTAGTTTGACTTAGGTTTGACTTGGTTGACCTAGTTTGACTTCTAGGGTTGACCAGAGTTGACCAAGAGTTGACTTTGGTCTAGATTGACCTAGATTCATGTAGAACGCATTGTAGTGCATTTTATTACTATTCTGGACTTGTTGTGACTTGTACTGTTCTAAATAGGAGCCAGATACCACTCCTCGGATAGTACTTTCATCTCAGACATTCAGTTAGCAGGCGAGTACATTCTCTGATCTTTTCATACTTACCTGGATTATATTCTTTCTCTAGATTACTCTACTTGATGCTGACACGTATCTTCACGGATTATTACTATATGGATCCTTTCCTGAGATGTTATCCCTCTACGGGTGTATCGGGTATTTCATGCTCATGTACTTTATCATGTGCATCAGGTACTCCTTGTACTCGTACTAGTTCATGTTTTTACATGTTCTTATGTGCTTTCATGTGCTTCATGTGCTTTCATGTGCTTTCATGTGCTTTATTATGTGCCTCATGTACTACACATTACATGAGTTCACGTATCTTAGCTGTATTCATGTGCCTATAACGTAACTTGAATGGATCCTTGTGTATTGATTGGGGCGGGGTGAGTAGAATTGGTTATGTGAATATTATCCCCAGTAGCTGTATTCATGTGCCTCCTTAGTTGTATTCATGTGCCCCTAAGCCGTTTACATAACCATATTGTTCTCTAAATCACGTAGCCACTTACAGTCTCTACTATCATGTATTTACTTTCAGTTACAAAATATCTCCTGTTTACTCGTACTTCCATTCAGCACTTCCTGTATTTTACTCTATTGAATGATTTATACTCCTAACCTGGTATGAACTGTTTGAGAGATATGTGCTCGTTTCCGTCCTGACTGGACCTGTTGAAAATATTATTGAGGGCGAGGCTGAGGCGTTCTGCCCTACTTACTACGGTGCCACACTAGATGAGTGCCTGGACTTGGACCAGCAGCAGGATCCACTAGCAGTAGACGACACTCCCTTAGTTTAGGATTGTCTTTGCTTTTCTGGATCACTGTATTAGATTCTGAGATATTTCTGGTTATGTATCTATTTTAGACACTTAGAATTCTGGATTGTATCTCTGTGACTTCTTCTGTTCTGGATATTATCTTTCAATATCATTCTATCTTTATCCTGTTCTACCTTAGCTGTGATTGAGTTATATTATGTTATGTCACCCCCGTTCGGGGAGTATAACTGTTTTACCTTCAACTGTTAGATGTTGTGACCTAGGACAGCGTTCTACCGTCGACACTGCGGCGTAGGCTAGACATACCCACGTCTCGTGCCCTTACTCTAAGGTGCGGATCGTGACAGGTATATACCCCAATATGGTTTATTTAATTTCGTTATTATTATTTTGTTATTGAGGTTATTATTATTTAATATTATTCTTTTATTGGTTATATTATTTTTGGTCAGATAAATGTGATAATATATATGTATATATATAGAGTTATAGAATTATATATGTATAAATGTGTATGTATAGAAATATATATATGTGTGTGCATGTGTATGTATATACGAATATATATGGATAAATGTTATGTATGTGTATGTATATATATAAATATAAATATATATATATATATATATATATATATATATATATATATATATATATATATATATATATATATATATATACATAAATACGTGTACGTATATATAGATATATAATATAATAATTGTATGTATGTATAAATGTATATAAAATATATGTGTAGGTGTATTTTTTTTGTAGGTATATATATACATAAAGATATATGTGTAGGTGTATATATATAAGTAATCGTATATATGAATATGCATATAAATACTCGTATATACATATACGTATATAAATATTCGTATATACGTATATATACGTATATATGAAAAAAGAAATAAAAATAGAAATGGAAATAGAAAAAGAAAAAGAAAAAGAAAAAGAAAAAGAAGAAGAAAAAGAAAACTATTTAAAAATTGTGGATGTTCTTATTATTATTAAATATATGTATATGTTGGGAATACATATATGTATATATAGATATCTACTTATATGAAGATATATAAATGATGTTAAGAAATAAAAACAAGTATAATAATAATAATAATAGTAATGGCTAAGAAAACCCAAGCCCAGCTGAGCCCAAGTCCAGCCCAGCCCGGCCATTGGGCTCTCCCCCAAATCCCATACCCGAATGCCCAATAGCCGACCCACCCGAGCAGCTCTCTTAATTCCCAGCAGCTAACCCCGACCCCCCCCGTTCAGTTATAAATAGAGAGAGAGTTCGAGAGGGAGGTTTAACAACCTAAAACCCTAAAACTCGTCGACCCTGGCCGCGACCCCAAGCTGCGCGCCACCCGCCGTCGGGGCCACCGCCGTACGCGGTCGCGCAGGCCGCCGGAGGGTGCGCGGTTAGCAGCCGCGCGTACAGGACAAATAACCAACAATAGCAGTAATGGGTTGGAAGGCCGACTTCGTGCGGAGAGTTCTCCCCGACCGCTCGACGGTTTGTCGAGCCGATTATTCAGGTATGCTACCAACCTAACCAACTCGACACATGTCTAATAGTTCATGCGGAACATAACGAGATTCGACAAAGAAGTCGAACCAAAGTCGACGTAAAACCAGCCCAAAACAGAACACTAATTCAGTCCAACCATCCACGTTCGGAGATCGATTCTGATCGATCCCTTACCGTATTAGAAAATCTATTTGAAGAGTCTTATTGACAACATATACGGCAGTAAAACCCTTTTTATGGAACCTGATTTCATTGAGTATATTAGAAGTTATTTGATTCTAAAGTTTAGAAAAAATCCTGTTTTTAAATATTAGAAAATCATAAAAACTCTCGATACGACGTGCGTCCCGCCAATCCGGGCGACGTGGTCGTGAACCGAAAGCATCGAAAGCTACGTAACGGTTTCGTGGTCGTGTGGGCTTTGACGGAATTCAAATTGGTCGCGTGTGCGCGACGAATTTGATGCGTATCCATCAAAATTTACCGTGTTGGCCTTTGTGCAAATTTCCCAATTACTTCGTATGCGCTCGTCAGATCGATATGAAACTTACGCCAACAGGACCGAATCGTTTTTCTAGTCCTGTATGCCAAGTTTGGTCCAATTCTGAGACAGTTGATAAAATTACCGTTTTGCGGGCCCTACGGTTCCACTCAACGGGCGATTTTGTGCACGCCCCGCCGGAATCCAACTCTGGACATACGATTGGGTTCGTATCGAAAAACTGGACCTGTTGACATGTAGTTTAACGAATTTAGAGACCATTGACTCTGGCACGCTTTTCGGTGCAAAGCGGGTCCAACGGCGGACACCGTTTTTGCCCGAAATTACCGTTTTGCTCCTGTGTCCAAAATTGGACTTATGGACAGGCAATCCTAGCTAATTTGACTATTCTGAGAATGTTGGTAATGTTTATTTCAGCATCTGGTGACTTCTGTATGTGTTGACTGTTTGTGGCTCATTGAGTGGTATGATATTATTGGTTTCTCCGGCTAAGGACCTCAGGCAAGTGCACTTTCTGATTGCTTTCGATTCATAGTAGTCTTTTCATTTCATGTCTGTACATATATCTTGCTGCTTGTTGACACGTTCGTCATACGGGGTAGTCGGGAGGGGAAATATCTTAGTATACATGTGGACTATCCAAAACTATCCCATTTGTCTAATCTTGAATGATAGCAGCTGCACACGACACGTGCGGTGTGCCATATTTACCCCCTAGCCGTTCACATATTGAAAATAATATTTCACACCACATAGGTAGATGTCTTTTATTTTTTTTTTACTTCTCTATCGTGCTATGTCATCGGTTATCTTCCAATTTTTATCCCTCATATGTTATTTTCATGTCTTGTTAATTCTATTGTGTTTTCGCATTGCCGTCGGTTTGTGTACTTGTTCCATTACTGACTGGACACCAACATTTTTTAGGTTTAGCCGCGATCACTCTTAGCACTGGGAAGACAAGGGTATGCTGATGCCGACCTAGATAGTGGAACTAGTTGTCATTTTCATTAATTATGAGAACATTGTATTTTTCTTTAAATATAAATGTTGTAAATATTGTAATAAATTTAGAAATGTGAATGAGCAGCAAATGTCTTATTTTGAGCATTTATTTCTTGCGGTCTTGATAGCGTTCTACCGCCGACTCTGCGGCGTAGGCTGGCTTGGACACGTCTCGTATCCGGAAAAGCGGGTGCGGGTCGTAACAGCCAAGGATAATAGGTCCACAAAAAGTCTCTCATTGGGGCAACTACTACAAAGCAAAGAATAGAGCGAATGTATTTCGGTCATTCAAAATCGGTTACATTCACATGACTACATCTCATGAGCAAGCCAAAAAAGTTCACTATCATTTCATTCAGACAAAAAGGAAGAAGATTACATTGATCTCCAAAAGAAGCAAAACACAAACTACAGCTAAAGACAGACAAAAATATCAAAAAAAAAGACGGACATTTATGAGAGCCCCACGAATCCTAGTTGCGGGGGCGCATATACCAATCCCTCAACCATTTTGCATATGAAGGATCTACTTGAGCAAAATCCTCGTTCGGAGTAGGAAGGTCAGAACTCCCAGTACTACCGCCGTCAGACTGAGACTCCTCCTTTACAGCAATGGGCGCCAGCTCTCCTTTCTGTTCCTCCGTTGTTGGTATTACCTCCTCCTTAACAAACAATGACTCCTGTTTGAGAGGAGGCAGCAGCTCTTCTTTCACAATGATCTCAACCTTCGGCAGGGAAGCTGCAAGAATCAAAAAATAAAAAGAAACAAAGTTAGATGGTCAAGAGCCTTATGCGACCCAGTTCAGACGAACTTATGCGGTCCTGTTTGAGGGGGCTTCACGCGGCACGTTTCAGAGGGATTTATGCAGCTCTGTTCGAAGGGTCAGCATGCGGTCCAGTTTTTGAAGCGTCTAGGCGGCCACTAGACAACTCCCATGCAGCTCAGACATAGGGTATGCCCCCATACGGCTCGGACATGGGACGCACGTGTGGCCCATACAAATTGAACAGTTCGACGAAAACGAGGAATGCATTAAAGGCTTGTGCATAAAGCATGCAACAGAGCCGTCTTTGTCTCAAAGTACACGATCCGCCCAAACCCTTACCAGCAATGGGGGGTTGAATGTCGGGGTGGACTTCAGGCGCCGGGGCTGACGAAGAAGCCACTCCCTTTCCCTTCGCCACGGCTGTAGAAGACTTGGGGGCCATGGCTGACTGATGATCGGAAAAGGAAGACGAAGGCAGAAATCTAGGGCAAGAAGAGTAGACAGGAGAAAGTAAAGAATCCTCTCCGTCCTAGCACGTGCCTATTTATAGGAAGGAGGGGGACTCATGAACCGGCGGACGCTTCGATTCGCGTACAGAACGAACCGACTCTTCAGGCATCGAGGCAATCTAATAGTTAAAACTAACCCTTGGGATCCTGCCCCAAAAGGTGGCTTTAAAACTGAAAACAAATCAAGGGCAATCAATGCAAAGATTTGCATACGTGGCAGGGAAGACGTGGCAGAGAGCCTATGCGGCTAGACAACACATGCAGCTAGGAAGTCATGCGGCCAGGAAGCCCATGCGGCCAGGAAGCCTATGCGGCCAGAAAAACTTATATGAACATAGCCATGCTTCTTATTCAAAGTATTTTAATTTTGCAAATTGAAAACTTTGAAGGGGGTCTTGTAGAAGCATGGAAAGAACAGAGAAAAGCCCATGCGGCTCCAACAGAAGGATCCTCATGCGGCTCCGAAATCCATTAATGGCTTATGCGGTTCAAAGTCCGTTAAAGCCTCATGCGGCTCGGGTAGCCTATGCGGCTGAGAAAAGGACCACGTGGCCCTAAACAGTTCTCCTCTACAGCTGGCCATGAAGTGACTGCTCCCATTAAATGCTCTGACATAAAGTGATAACTCTGACATCAAAAGCTGAAATGATGAACTCTGACATGGCGGCGTATTTTTCGGGAAACGAAGGAAATCTCCTATGCAGCTGGCACAACCCACAAACTCAAAAGCTCCCTATGCGGCTGCCACCCCTCCATGCGGCTGATGCTCTCATGCGGCTCGGATCGTGGAGACCATCGTCATGCGACTCAAATCCTAAGAAGCCACCCCATGCGGCTGCTGTTCTCATGCGACTCGGATCATGGGGATCATCTCCATGCGGCTCAAATACTGAGAGGCCATGCCCATGCAGCCTTGACACGTGGCTAGTCTTATGCGGCTCTATTGGAAGCTACCTTCATGCGATTCAAAACCTAGGAAGCTACCCTCATGCGGCTGTGGCTCGTGGCTATGATACGTGGCAGAAGATCAGTTTCCCCATAATGATGGTTAGATACGTGGCATTAAATCAATCAAGATTTATCAACAAATCCCAACAACCAGATTTAGTGCAATCATCATAATTACCCAAATCAAAGCAGATTTATTACAATCACACGTGGCAGAAGATCCGAGCTTCCAAAGATTCATGACAATGTGCATTAATTGACCATACAGATTTGGCACAATCAAGAATCAATGGCCCATATGTAATGCAATCATAATTAATGGCCCAGATGATTGGCCGCCGACTTTTTAAGGGACAATCGTTTTAAACCCTAATGATCACACCCCAATCCTATAAATAGAAAGGTGCCATTCCCTTGTAAACTCTCCCCCCCGGATCCAAAACCGAAAAAAATATATAGCAAGGTGCCATTCCCTTGCAAAAGAGATCCTCTCCACCCGGCTGGACACATAGAGAGACAAAGGCACGCACAGAAGAGTCTTTCCATCTTGAGAGCAGTTCTTCATCAGAGCCAAGGCTACGTCTGATCGTCCAAGGAGTAAGGCAGAGCGACCGTCCCTTTCCCGAGCCTCTACCGTCACCCCCAGAATCAAAACTAAACAATCGTACTTAGATTGCTGTACCTAGGTTTTCGTCCCTAGGCTTTCTTTGTACGAGCGAGTTTGTATTGTGAAGTAAAAGTCCAGTCCTCTCATATAATTGTTCTGTTCTTTTATAATCAATGGCAAACAATATCGTAGTTATTCGGCATGTTTTTTATGTATCTTGTGACGTCCCTCTGAGGACCTGGTGATCTCTCCAGGTATGTGCTTTCATGTCTATTCGCAGGTGCTCTAGCCAAGGCCGTGATGTATTCTATTTTTTTGAAGACGAATGCTCTTGGTTTGCCTTTGCTTCGCTCGACAAATCCTTTTATCATTTATGTATTTCTTCTCATTAAATTAGTTGGTATTGGATTTGTCTCCGCCCAACGTCTTATACAAATTAATAATTCATGAGTTGATTTATATCATTATTCTTTTGATTTTGTAGATGAGATTTAGTTACCATGGTTTACTATATTTTACAGCTTATGTATACATATGAGGATTCTATATATCGGAGTATACTTCGTATGTATGCAGCTGGCATGTCTACGTACTTAGTCCTAGGTATTTTGGGACTAGGACGTTATATGTTTTTGTGGTGGCCCATGTAGGTCAAGTTTATCACTTCAGTTATGTTACTGTACTGATGTGAGCCTGCAAATAGGATTAGAGTCTAGAATCTCATCCACATACTTGATCTTCTCTCTTGATTCCAACTTTGAACTCTCGTCCTACTACCTTGATTTTCTTCTGCTTGATTCCTTCCACTATAAATCTTAACTTTTCCATTCGTGCTTGATAGAGGGGTTAGGAGGATGACTCATACTAGGTATACATGTTATGTGTTGCTCAAACCACTATTAGCTTACTCTTATAAGTTGGGTAGTATACCTCATAACCTATCACTCTATTTGTCCTTGCAAACCATTAAAGAAGATTTTAAGAAGATTACCTAGACTATAATGCAATTAAAGATCCATGCCTCATTAGTTCCACCAAGGCCTTAGATAAGAAAATAGTTGGACAACTGTAGAGGCACGAACACCGAACGAGTCTTAGAGTTTGATGAACTTGAACTACTTGTATATTTCTTTTAATCATAAATCTTGCGTATTTATATTTTACTATCTTGACTAACGCCGCAATTATAGCCTAGTTTTTGCAAGCTTATTCTTGATCGAGCTTGTTCAGGATATATGTTTATTAGGGACGCCCACTAACATATTGTCTAATTAAAATCGATGTATTATGGTATGATCAACCTTAGTGCACTTGGTTCGCTATTCATATGATTATCCCACGTGGATTGAGATATAGGTGTCTCTATGAACTCATCTACAACTGCCTTGACAACTCTGTTTGAATTATTCAATCTCCCTTGAAACCCCTTATTCGCATTGATTCCCTCCTCCTTGAACTCTTTATTATTTTTTGTCTTTACATATTTTGGAAAAAAATAAATGCTCATATTTGAGGGAAGATATACCCAAAATGTCCCCTTATTTGGCCATACCACTATGGCCATGAAAGCTATATATACACAATCGTTCCATCTATTCAAAATCGGAGAACCACCTTCCAATTGATTCATATTTACCATATCACGTTATCTATCACATTGTGTAGTATTCTTTTATACTCAAAGCCCAAGCACGATATCACAACTTAAAAAAATTTCTAACCTCATTAATCCTAAAATCGTGCCTTAGTTTTAATTCAGAGAAATAAATTTTGGAGTGAATAGATTCTAAGCCTTCTAAAGTTTTAACTAGGTTACCGATTGATCAGGATAAGTTGATTTCCATTAGGATGATAACGAGTGCTCTATAAACTCCCACTTTCTATTTAGATCATCTGGTGTCCTCGACCGTGCCATTGATATTCGGAGCGCGAGACCGGCTATTACATTCCAACAAATTTCACATGCAAGACATAGACGACTCAACCTTCATGTAGGCATATCATGTCCCACTTAAACACATCCCCTTGTACTCTATTTTTATGATGCGACTTTCGAGTCAAAAATGCTAGATATAACCCTTACCATAACACTATTGTCCTTTCTGACTTCAGTTAGAGATTCATCCTCGACTCAAATCTTCTGACCTAATATATGGTTGTGACCGACTCGAAGCCCACTACGCACATGCCACTAGTATGCCACTCAATTGAGTCTTCTTGTGCTACTTAAACACAAAAGTCGTAGAAGGCATATTTTCGGGCTTTAGGAACCTGGTTAACCAATCCGGCTGAAAAATTAGCCCGACCACTTGACTTGGAACCTATATAAGATTAACCTAACCTAATAAGAATAGTTCATAGAATCTTGTCTAGCCCATATAGATTAAAAGCCAAGATTTATTCAATCAAAGCTTGATGTCCAATTAGGGAACCTATTAAGACCAAGTTAAATCCATCCATGCATATTTCTACGTTTTGACTATAAAACCAAACTTCATGGAATAGGTCCCTACACTATTACGTAGTCCTGATCCCTTGGTCCCCATCTCCATAAATTTTGTAACTATATCCCTTCGTAGCCGATGTTATGCGATGATTGGAGTCATGTTGTGTTAACTTATTTTCGATTTTGCTTAACCAAGACCTCTCCTACTGCATTAATGAAACATGGTCGATGTTAAATAAGTAATATCTAAACTTCCTTTGAGTTCATGACTACGATTATAATACCCCTTATTCTCATGTCTCTCCTTCGAATTTGGCCTTCTTAGAAGTCCTATTACTGCAAGTTCACCGATAAACCAAATTTTTGTAAGCTGCTTAGAACATTGAACTTAGTGTACTCTACCTCTTAGAATAGGATTCCAATCGTAACCGTTCTTCCAATTGTTTGGAATGTGTGACACAACTTTTGTATTACATTTCATCTTCCTTCACTCGTGCATTTATATAACAAGGATAAAAGATCGTAGCCCTGTTCATCAAAATTTTGTCATAACATAGAATCGTGTCTTAGTTTTATTTTCGAGAACGAAAGTTTTTGTAGTGCATAGATTGCAAGCCCCTCTAAGAAACATAGGGTTCTTGAAATCAGCAAGCAATTGGAATGATCGGTTCCCATTTAGTCTAATAAATCAATGGTTTATAACGTCTATTTCTATCAGCAGTGATAACCTCTACCGTGACTTGATACTTGAAGCACAACACCAGCCTTTTTCTTTCCACAAAGTCACACTCATGAACTAGACCAGTCAAGCTACACACGTGACATCCCTGTCCCACATAAATGCTCATTCCTGTGCCCCCATTCCAATTACACCACACGTATGGCACAATTACCTTAGAACAACCCATGGATGCCTATTTTGTTCCATTAGATTTTAACCATGCCAATATTGACCCATCCCCTTAACTAAACTGAATACCCATGACCCATACAAGATGTATCACGCCTATGACGTATGCATTCCACCAAGAAAGCCCATGCCCTTCTACACAACAGTAAAACACCAATCCCATATGCACTAGTCCTTATGACTTAAAGAATAGATGCCTGCCTAATCATATATTGTCTTCAAATTCTATGACAAGGCTTTCTGCAGACTCTCATCTTAGTTACCAGCGTTAGGCGACGATTGAAAATTTGTTTGAACCGATATGTTCTAGTTATATTCGAACAAGAGGTTCCTACCATCTTGTTGAAGGCATGACCGGTAGGAACGTTGATAGAATGTAATAATCCTACTGTAGAATATATTGACCAAGAATGCTATGACAATATCTGGGCCCACTTAGAAACCGTGACTGCGGTCCAATGTTCTCGTGTCCTCCTTAGAAATTGTCCTTCTCCGAAGCATTGTAACGACGAATTTTATGGTTAGCCAACTTCTATAAGTTGGGTAGAGACGTGAACCAGAATACCCTATCTTGTAGCATATGATGTCAATTTAGATTCCTGTGGTAACCCATTCAACCTTTCGAAAACCAAGTTACGATTTGACGTACCTGCCCTCCCTTGTAATAAATTTCGTTATTTTAATTTTGTTACGTATTAAGATTATATTTAAATTTCGAGGATAAAATTTTTATAAGTTGGGTAAGATGTAAACCCCCTAAAATCTTGAATTTTTTTTATTATTAGTCAATATATTTTATAGTATTTTCATTTATTTAAATGAAGCTTGATTTAAATTTAGATTTGATTATGTTACAAGTAGCAAGGTTTGCTACATTATAGATAAAACCAAGTAAAAGGGTACAAATATTTTGTACTAAAATACTTTGAGATTGTTTTTGAATTTAGAAAATATTTTAGGAATTTTATTGATTTTATTAGGTTGATAATTAAAATAATTCTAAAAAAAACCCTCTATTTTGGATTATCATTTAATACTTGAAATGATTTATTTTGGAAACATAAGAGTTATATTGAATAAAGATATTTTTATTTAGAACTAGACAACTACAAGATATATTTTTTAGATTATTTTATTGAGTATTTATAGAATTTATTTTAAATTGTTATTTAATTTTTATCAAGTTGCATTTACCAAAGTTTATAATTATATTAGGTTATTATTTATACTATCAAGTAGTATAGCTCTTATATAAAAATATAAAATAAAATAAAAATATATGGTGTTACATTTATAATTTTTTTACTGTATATAATTTTTTGCTATATATAAAGACATATATATTAGGTATATATAAAAGAAACACTAGCTTATAGAAAAAAAATATAAATAATAGCAATCAGGATACTGTTCTCCGAAGGAAATAGTGCTCACAGCAGACCCGAGCCGCAAAGGGATGCTCCCCCCCCCCCGAGTTCACAAATATAAGTAGTCGTATAACAAACAAAAAAGGACAAAAACCCTAACACCGACTTGTGCTCCCCCTGGCCATGACCTGGCCGCCAGCCACGCGGCGCCCCCCTCTACATCACCGGCAGGCCACTAGTGGCTGGACGGCCGTGCACTGCATCAACAATGGAGATGCAATAGCAGCAGGGCAAGCAAAGACCCTACTTTGCAGCGATGGTTCTCTCGCCACAGTCCCCCTTTCCCCGAACCAATTCATCTTTATGATCACATATTTACCATGTACAACTCCTTTCAAATACTTGGAATTAATTCGCTTTGTACGCGATGGAAAACGAGTTCCAAAAGTGAGAATTTTTTTTGATTTTGGACTATAGAAACTGTCCCGACTACCCATGTTTACGGCCGATTTGCGACCAACCTACCACTAATCTTAGAAATCCACTTGAATAATGTTTTAGACAACCTGACCGAGATTAAAACTTATTAATTACTTTATTTTATTACTTATTATATTCTTATTAAATTTTGGTTGAAGTTTATGAAAAATTTGTTTTAAAAATATTGAAAAACCTCGATACGGAGTCCGTCCCGACAAACCGGATGACTTGGTCCCAAAATAGTCGCATCGAAAGGTGCGTATGGACTTCGTACATGTGTGGTATTTAACGGAACTCGAATTGGTTGCGTATGCGCGACAAATTTGGTGCATATCTGTCAAACTTCCCCGTATTGGCGATTTTGTAAACTTTCCAATTACTTTGTGCACGTTCGTCGTATCGAGGCAAAACTTACGCCAGCAGGACCATATCATTTTTTTGGTCCTATGTGCCAAGTTTGGTTCGATTCTGAGAAGGTCGACCGGAATACCTTTTTGGCGGGTCCGCGATCCAATGGGCGAAATTGTGCACGGTCCGTCGGAATCTAACTTTAGACATAAGGTTGGGTTCGTCTCCTCAAACTGGATCCGTAGACAGGTACTTTTACGACTTTAGAGACCATCGATACTGACACACATTTCGGTGCAAAATGGGTCCAACGGTGGACATCGTTTTTATCTGAAATTATGATTTTGCCCCTATTTCTAGAATTGGACTTATGGGTTATCTATCATAGCTATTTTCCTTATTCTAGAAATATTAGTATTATTTATTTCAGCGTCAGAGGACGTTTGCGATAATTGACTATCTCTGCTTCACTATTCTGATGGTTCGAGCTACTAGATCATGCATTTTTTGCACACAACCTCAGGCAAGATACCTTGCCGCTGTACTTTATGATTTATTATCTTTATTTTCTGTCATTATTATAGTTTATTTATATATATATATATTGCCTGTTTCTATTACTTGTGCGTCCAAGCCATACTTGGGTGCAAGCGGCTGAGTTAGTCATTTTTATTGCTTTATTTATTTTATTGCATTGACGTAGTACTAGAGGACCACCCATTGACATGAGGTATCAGTATATCTCATACGGCCTTGACACATGCTTATCACGAGTTGTGAGTCACATGTAGGATACGTACTCGCATAGTCGACTGGCCACCAATTCGTATGAGGCGTGCGACAGTTAGGAGTAACTGCCAGTAGATTGCATGATTAGTAGACTTAGTAGTTACTAGAGGATTTATATGATACATGGATGTGACCCTATAAGACATTTGGTGGAGAGAATAGTTCCTTAACGTATGGGCCACGTATACACTTCCCTTTTATTGTCGGAAGCTCCGCTGGAGATACGATCCTGATGCTCCTGAATCCTGATACCTAATTCCTGCTGGCCTCTGACATTCTATGGATGTTATGATTTGAGGTCCCTGGTATCCTATGAGGGACCATATCGATCCCATTATAGCCAGAGTGCACATGCGTTGAAGGTTTATTCTTAACTGTATTATCACTGTAGAACGGTTAGGCACCCTATTGTATGCAACACTCTTTTATTTATTATATATCACAGTTATTCAGCATGTTCTTTATATATCTTGTGACGTCCCTATGAGGACCTGGTGATCTCTCCAAGTGTGTGCTTTCATATTTATTCGCAGGTGCTCTAGCCATGGCCATGATCTACTCTATTTTTTTGAGGATGATTGCTCTTGGTTTGCCTTTGCTTCGCTCGACAAATCCTTTAATCATTTATGTATTTCTTCTTATTAAGTTGGTTGGTAGTGGATTTGTCTCCGCCCAACGTCTTATACAAATTAATAATTCATGAGTTGATTTATATCATTATTCTTTTGATATTGTGGATGAGATTTAGTTACCATGGTTTACTTCATTTTACAGCTTATGTATACATACGAGGATTCCATATATCAGAGTATAGTTCGTATGTATGCAGCTGGCATATCTATGTACTTAGTCCTAGGTATTTTGGGTCTGGGGCATTACACATTACATGTGTCTATTTTTTTTAATGATAGTACTCCATGTCTATCATATAAAGATTCTTATTTTGAAGTACCGAGTAAGTCAATTGGTGAAACATCGATTATATTTGGCCAGGCTGAGGTTCATAAATAAGCTTTGGTCGATGGTCCTAAACCTGATTATGGTAGAATGCAATTATATCAGTGTACTCCTCAAGCAAAGAATATCAGTCAAAGAATGGACTATGACTTAAATAGCCAGCAAGGCCTCAACTTTGGTAAAGGCTGGCACCTACCATTGCGTATCCCGACTCCAAAAGTGAAACCGCAAGACTACTACCATCGTACTCGATCAAGACTGGGATATGTAACTCCTCCAACTACACCAAAAATCTCAGATGAAGAAGATAACGATACATATTATAATTATTCTGATTCTTTACTATAAGATTCAGATCATATTATTATAGCAGTATTTAAAGATGTCTTCTCAGTTTGTATGATATCTGGTGATAAAACAGAGGATGATGATCTTTCTATGAAACCTTTTGAAGTCGAACCATGGGCTCAACAGCTTGACACCCAATGGGAAATGAGATTTGAACAACGAGAGCCTCCTATTGAAGATAAAGTTGTTCAAGTTAATGTAGGTGATTCAGAATCGCCTAAACCTATATTCTTCAGAAAAAGTTTATCTAATGAAGACAAACATTCTCTCCTTGTGCTTATCAAAGAATATATAGATGTGTTTGCTTGGAGTTATGAAGATATGCCTGGGCTTGATACACAGATTGTAATGCATCGTCTTAATATACTCCCTAATGCTAAACTGGTAAAGCAACAACAATGATGGTTCTGTCCAGATATGATGGAGGCTATTGTGACTGAGGTAAAGAAGCTCATAGATAGTGGTGGTGTTCAAAAAGAACAACATCCTGACTGGGTTGCTAATATTATCCTAGTTATGAAAAAAATAGGAAGATTAGGGTATGCATCGATTATCAGGACCTTAATCAAGCTTGTCCAAAGGATGAGTTTACTATACCAATCAAAGATGTTATGATTGATAACACTTGCGGCTTTGAACGTATATCTTTTGTGGATGGATTCTCCAGTTACAATCAAATTAAAATATTTTCAGCTGATGAATAGTATACATCATTCCAAATACGGTTGGGCGTATACTGGTATACGGTGATGCCCTTTGGTTTAAAGAATAGTGGAGCTACATATCAACAAGCCATGAGCATAATTTTTTGATGATACTGCTATACGGTGATGTCCTTTGGTTGAAAGAATGTTGGAGCTACATATCAACGAGACATGAGCACGATTTTTTGCAAACATTTACGAAAAATGGTGGAATTCTACGTCGACGGCATTGTAGTTAAAAGTCATTCAAAGGACAATCACCTTTAAGACTTGAGAACGGAGTTCGAATTGATGCGTGGACACCAACTCAAGATGAATCCTGCAAAGTTATTCTTAGGAGTCTCCAACGACAAATTTCGTAGATTTGTCGAAACTTCAAAGGGAATACATATTAACCATGACAAAGTTAAATCTATCCTAAAAATGGAATCCCCAAAGAATATTAAAGAACTTCGTGGTTTAAAGGAAAGGTTGGCCTACATTCGAAGGTTCATTTCAAATCTGTTTGGGCGAAGTCGACCCTTCACCCAATCAATGAAGAAATGGGTCTTTTTCATCTGGGATGAAAAATGTCAACAAGCATTTGACGATATCAAAATATATCTCACTAATCCTCCAATATTGGTGGCCCCAGTTGTCGGTAAACCTTTCTTGTTGTACGTTCGTGCAATAAAACATTATCTTGGTGCACTATTAGCTCAGAAGAACAACGAAGGACATGAACTAGCTATATATTATTTGAGTCGCATGATGATCGACACAGATCATAGATATAATCTTGTTGAGAAATCGCGTCTTGCTTTAATCTTTGTAATTCAAAAGACGTAGCACTATGTAATGGGACAAACTATCCATGTTATATCCAGAGTTAACCCTCTCAGAGTTCTCTTGACTAAACCAAGTGCAGTTAATTCTCGCGTTGCTACTTGGGCAATATTATTATCCCCCTATGATATAGTCTATGTACCCCAGAAGGCAGTTAAAGGACAAGCTATAGCCAATTTCCTAGCTGCACACCCGATAACAAAAACTTCCAAACTCTGTGATAAAATTATGGACGAAGTGTTGGAGTCTAATACAACAACCGAAGAGTCTGTTTGGTGGTTGTTCTTTGATGGAGCTTCAAGAACGGGTCCTAAGGGCAACATCATAGCAGGAGTGGGGGTAGTGTTGATATCTCCTGACAACCTGGTCATCCATCGTGCTTATTCTCTTATGGAGCCTTATTCTAATAATGTCGCAGGGTATAATGCTCTACTCATTGGACTCCAGTTTGCTAAATAGCTGGGGGTAGATTATCGAGAAGCTTATGGTGACTCAAAGTTGATAGTCAGTCAAGTTCGAGGAAAGTATGAAGTTTTCCATAAAGATCTTCTTCTATATTATAGAACAACTCTTGAAATAGCTATGACTTTCTCTGGGTTATTCATCGAATATGTACCTCATTTAGAAAATATAGAAGCAGATGTGCTAACAGGTTTGACAGCATCACTTGGTACCCCAGTCAACACCCAGAAGTTAATCATAGTGATTGGTCGAGAATTATTTTGTACTAAGAATAATTCGGAAGTCCACCAAAGCTATTCAGCAACATCGGATGTTAACTTCAAAGATTGGAGATTTCTATTTATAGAATATGCTATTTGAATCCTTTCCGACAGCCCAAAAGAAGATATTTCAATCTAGAGACATTCTCTTCTTTTTTTATGATGTAACTGCTAAAATATTGTATCAAAGATCATATGATGGACTTCTTTTATGATGTATGTCCGAAGAAGATGCTAAATATGTCCTTCGTGAAGTTCATGATGGTACTTGTGGTGCTCATCAACCTGGTCCAAAATTACAGGATCGGTTGAGACGTCTGGGTTATTATTTGCCCACTATGATAGCTGATGCTATAGATTATGCAAGAAAATATAAGGCTTATCAGATTCATGTGGACTTCATACATCAACCTTCAGAATTTTTGTACCCAACGGCTGTATCCTGGCCGTTCAAAGCGTAGAGAATGGATATTATTAGACCTATTAATCCTCTTTCCTCTAAGGGACATCAATTTATTTTTGCGATAACCGACTACTTTTTAATGTAGGCGGAAGCTATACCACTTGTTGAAGTGAAAATATCTAATGTCATCTGTTTCATCAAATATCATGTGATTTATTATTTCGGACTTCCCAGGATGATTGTTCATGACAATGATCGACAATTTGTGGGCAATGAATTCCATCGGTTTTGTAAGAAAAACCAGATCCAGAATGTGGCCTCTAAAGCCTATAATCCTGCAGCTAATGGTTTGGTTGAAGCCTTCAATAAGACTATTATCAAGCTACTCAAGAAGTTTGTTTCATCAAAATTGGAATGAGAAACTTGGAAATGTCTTTAGGCATACCACACTACAGTAGGGACTCCCACCGATACAATACCATTTTCTTTGGTCTACGGAAGCGAAGCAGTTCTTCCTCTGGAGATTCAAATCCCTTCTCTCCGAATCGCTTTGTCCAATGAATTAACAACTAAAGACAATGATCGTTTACGGTTTTAAGAATTGGAAGCACTTGATGAGAAACGACTAATTGTTCGACAATGGATTGAGTTATATCAAGCCCGTATTTCCAAAACTTTCAATAAGAAGGTAAATTAGTGAGTTTTCTAGTTTGGCGACCTAGTTCTTTCAGTAAAAAGACCTGTGGTTATGACGCATAAATTCAAAAGAAAATTTGTAGCTAAGTAGGAAGGTCCGTTTGTTGTTTAATCAGTGTATTCGAATGGAGCATACAGGCTAGCAAAGCCTAATGGGGATCTAATGATAATGCCTATTAATGTCAAGTTTTTGAAAAAATATTATATCTAAATCTTAAGTGGATATTACCTTGTATACCCCAGCAAGTTTTGTACAGTGTTTACATATTCTTTCTTGAGTAATGAATACTTTTCATGTTAACATCTACTTCATTTCAGACTATTATTTTTATCCCAACAGTTTTTGGTAAGTTATAAATAATGGGTCCTCACAAATTCTCCAGCAGAACCACCTCTAATTCTTACAAAACTTTCTTGTAAGAAAAATCCTCTAAACAAACTCTCCAATTTATAAAAGTTTTATCATCAAAGCCAAGTTGTTTTAATGACATCTTATTTCAATTCCCTAGTTGGAATTGGAATAATTCGTTGTGTCAAAATATTAATCATGTCCATATTACCTTTGAATTATTCTACGACACTTATCTTCTATAGAGATTCATGAATTTGTCATGTCCATATTACCACTGAACAAATTTACTCCAAAAAGAATATTCACGTCCCTATTACCTCTGAAATATTCTATATTATCGACTCTCTCTATAGAATTCTACAAATCTGTTATGTCCATATTACCTCTGAACAAATTCATTTCAAAATATCTATTATATCCATATTACTTCTGATAAAGTTTATGATCATCTCCTATTACTTGCATACATTTGAATGCATAACAAGTAATGGGTCCACTCAAATGCCTATCATGTCCATATTACATCTGATAATAATTAATTTCTACTCTATTATCTATACCTAATCAGGTATGTCAAAGTTAATAGATCCACTTATCATAGTAATGAATTATTCATATCTATTATCTATGCTCGAATTGAGCATGTCACAAGATAATAGGTCCACATATTCATGATATTTTTATATGTCCATAACACCTCTAAAGAAATATCAAAACTTAAAATATCCCCAACGATATAAAAAGTATCATTTACTTTCAAAAAATTCAGTGGGGATACATAATACTTTCATCCATCAACTACAAAAGAAAGAAAGAAGGAAAAAATACTATGCATACCAAAGTCAAGACACTAAATTGATCATCTGCTAGAAAATCCTATGCGATCATTTTCTCTCCAAGTCATAGAAGACGCATAAGAATACTTTATGCGATCATTTCTTACTTAAAATATGGAAAATGTGTATAGACACTGGTTGCGTATGTGTTTCATTGATCTCATGAATCTTTTATCACCATCAAGACTGTCTGAAAGGCAATATGAGGGTTTTTCTCTATTCGAGCAGCAATGAGATGCTTTTCTTCATGTGTCGAGTTATCAGGATTACCTTATGTGATATCTGTGAGATTGTTCTTATAAATACATCAATAGATTATTCACAACAACTTCGCAAAGAAAGAACTTTCATTACTAGCGATAAGGGTTTTACAAAATATGGCTAAAGAAAAAGCCAAGAGAATCCTAAAATCTAATAAAACCCTAAACAGTTAGGGGAAAGAGCAATCAGGGTCACTAATCACATCTACAAGGTTTTGAAGTGTCTGCACACCCAAAGCATGACACAGTCGACAAAAAGCATCCACTCCTCCTTGCACCATTTTTTCTTTTGGGCTCAAGGGAAGAGAATCAAAATCAGGTGATACGCTTAAAGGTTTGTAAATATCGGCCAAGGAAAGGCCCATACGTCTAAAACTTCCTGGGCCATAGAAAGCTTCTCTCCGCCAGCTTTCTCTTCCTCGAGTTAAGATAAGGTATTGGAGTTGAGTTCACAATAGTTGACGAAAGTGGCGAGGGGACTATAGTGAGACTCACAGCAGGCGGTCGCATAGGAGTAGCTCACTTCGGTTCATAAGAGGGTTTATCAAGAGAAGTCTTCTTGGAGGCTATTAAGGAAACATTGCAGGAATAGTGGTTATATACTGATATGTATAAAACAATTGGGCAACTCTTCGTTTCCTTTAAATTAAATGTTTTGGGAGAGGAAAATTTCTTAGAGAAATGTTAACGGCGGCTTATTGATAATGTTGAATCCATTTAATGATCATGAAGGACACAGTTGCCGAAGAAGCGTCTAAAGTCCATTCCTGTATGGTTGACGCATGAACCAAACACAAATATTTGTAGATCAACTCACACCATTCCTACACTGGCATTTCAAATAGTTTTAAAGGGATTTTGATAATCAAATAGAGATATTTGAAAAGATGCATAAGCAGTATGCATCTTAAAAGATAAAAATCTATATGTGTTAATTAGGAGTCAAGTGCGTGACATCTGGAGACAATGGTAATCAAAGTTTTTTGCAATATAAATCTTCAAGTGACATTCTTTGACTTGGTGAATTTTTGTACTGCGGTCTAATGGTCTCAGAAAAAATTATTCAGAAATCAGATAGAATTTCAAAGGAAAATAGTACAGTCTTGTGTCACAGTGATAAGAGCTTATGCGTCTGATTAAATTGTAGATCCTTGCTACAATCAAACTTATTTGGCTACAGTTTATGGAGTTACGTTCCTTGCAGACTTATAAAATGGGAACCTATTTACAGTTTATGAAGTTCTATCTTATTAAAAGCTGGATAATATTACGAATCATACAGTGCAAATTTATGTGTCATATGCAGTCATGCATCATCATGAAGGCAGTAATTCTTTAGAAGTTGAACATGAGCTTATGTGACAAGATTGAAATTGTAGTAAAATACAAAATAAAAAATGATTACATATGATGGAGATCTTTTACATTCTAGATTTTTATTCTAAAATCATGGTCATATCTGATGGAGATCTATTACATTCTGGGTCTTTTCCATCAGGTCCTCTATCAGTACGAGCCATAAGATATGGAAAATGTTGCACTGAAGGATAATGTTAAGAGAGTAGCCACTTCCATAAGTTAGGTACTCTGAACCTTGCATTCTCACAGAACTGTCGAACTTGAGTCACATGTTAGTGCATCTACCAACATGGGCTCCCCTCTACATTTTTGGCAGTTCAGTCGAGCAGAAGGATACAAAATTGCATCGGTACACAGTCCAAGTTTCCCGTTGACTGCCAATACTGCCGTCATCAATAATATTTTAATTGGAACTTAAATCCAATATTATCACAGATGCTACGATAGTAAAACCAGCAAGTTACAAGCCTCGTCAGATAGGTGAGACATCTAGCTGGGTTTGAGGACTGCAATGGTCCTCCTTGTAATGTGTTGAATCATGTCGAATTAGATACGTTATGATGCTCTTCCAAGCTCCATCTGAGCTCTAGTCATTGTTTCACTTAACAAAATGCCTAAAAAACTTTTGAAAATAAAACGAGAAAAAGTACAAAAAGTACTAATTGTTCTGGGAAGTATTGCTATGGAAGTCTGATCTGAAGGCGATCACTTTGTTCATTGGACCATACGATGATGATAAAGATCACTGCTAGAAGATGAACAACCGGAAGAACTAAGTCACCAGAAAGGTATCGACGCACTTGGGCACTGATGGCGAGGTCGAATGCTTTCCTACTTTGCTTCACTCTGTTCTGTAAAAAAAGTTGAAGAAGAATGCTCTCGAAAATCAAAGTCTCTGGGCTCTAATTTCTGTATTCTCTCCTGTCTCTCTGCTCCTCATGCCTTGTTATAAAAAAAAAGTCTATTTATAGACTTAACCCATTGTGCGTAAAAAACAACAAAATTGGGTTTTGTACGCTGGTAACTGTCACCCACGATGGAAGTCACCCTCTGAATATGTTGACACGCGTCCCATTATTCCAACAAAAATAGAGAGCACGTATACACGTTCCTCAATAAATGTGGCATGAAAGCCACGTGGATAAACTACGTTCCAAAGTAGTCAGGAAGGATCGGGCGTAAAAATGTCCCAAAATATGCTCCGAGCGTAAAGTAGCAACTGGCGTAAAAACAACACAATTAAAACTTCTCAGCGTAAAGTGGCTAAAATAGCCTTGAGCGTAAAACTTAGCCCAAATAGACTTTACGCCCACAATAGCCTTGAGCGTAAAAGCTCACATAACTATCGTGCGTAAAAAGAAGTAATTATTGAGCTTAAAGTAGCCTTTTTTGCACACCATACGACAAGTATCAAGCTTGGTAAAAATCCGATCTTCTCGACTTCTGTGTTGCATGTTGTCAGCAAATCATTATGTCAGAGTCATTATCACTTGTATTAAATGCATGATCTGACAGCTTTCCAGCGTAAAGTAGCCAGCGTAGAGGATGGCTAGCGTACAGACTAGCCGGGCGTAAAAAGAACACAAATCCTGGCATAAAAATAGCTCTCATAGAGAATTACTGGCATAAAGTCCTCCATTCCTTTTGAATTAATCAAATAAAGCACTTTTTACGCTCCTACAAGACCCCCTTCAAAGTTTTCGGAATTTGAAAATACTTCAAAAATTTCGAAATACTTTGAATATGAAAAGTCAAGAAATGGCGCCGGTCAATACTCACCGTCATAATGAATTTTCTCTCGAAACATTCGAACGCCTCTTCGTCTCCCCGAGTTGCATTGATAATGTTCAATTTCCCATAGGAAATATGAAGGGTTGATTGATTGTATATATAAGAAAAAGCTTTTCATTCTTACTTCTTAACCTCATATTGTCATGGCACCGAAGAAAAAAATAGATGCTGACAAGGAAAAGGCTCAAGGCTCAAAGCTTGACCTAGAGACAGAGGTCGATCAATCACTGCGAGCGCGCAACTTTATGGAGTGCTTTGGACTGACTCCAACGATCTTCGATCGTATAAATGGTGGTCCCTCAACTGCCTACGAAGGATCAGGTGATGCTGAAGCATTCCTCAATTTAATGCGTCATTCTGGAATCCACAATGTACATGAGTTAGGCACCTTCCTTCGTCAGCCCAACGAAGGAGAGAAGAAGAAATAATGTTTTGTGTAAGAGTGTCATCTATGTATTATGACACTCAACTTATATGTAGGGGCCTACTCTTTATCAAATAAAATCCTGGTGTTATTTCCACCTTTATTCTTGTGATGCATTGATATAGGATCATTCTACACCTTTGACTGTTTCCATGTTCGCTCATTCCCAAGAGAAGCAAAATAACACGTGGCAGCTATTCTATGGTTATGAATGCCTCTTATTAGGATCTTTCCCGAAATAGACTTACGCCATCTGCTCATTTGAACCTTTATAAATAGTTGAGTTAAAGAATGCATTCTCATTCCTTTATTCTCTTCTTCTCCGAATATAGCTTTTTGCAAGATTCCATTCTCCAACAAGAGATTGATAATGGCGATGCTTTCTGATGTAGTTTCCCTATGCGTCATGTCACAAGACGTTGATTCAACAATTCTTAGGGCCGAACTATCTGATCTTGATGGTAAGCCCATCGTGAAACAGTAGCTTTTCTGTGTATAATCATCATTTATCCATTATTATGTGCATCACATTTCACCGAAATAGGTATTTGATTTACATAAAAGGGGCATGGTGTGCTCTTCTTTAATTTAAACAAGGTGCGAAATCGGCTGCCTTTGTGCTTTTGTTGAAAACAAACGCCTATCTTTGATAGATAAGGTGCGTCTGCTAAAAACGAGCGTAAATACTTAATAGATAAGATGCGCTTGAAAAATGAGCGCAAATCCTTGATAGATAAGGTGCGCTTAAAAAATGAGCGCAAAACTCCTTGATGAATAAGGTGCGCCTATTGAAGGCAAATATTTGTCTAAACAAAGTGCGCGAGCATCTGTCTTTAACAAAACAGAGTATGCCCTTCTTTGATGGGCCAGTTTACGCCTGATAATGATAACACTTTTATTGATTAGTTTCTCTTTTTGCGCTATTTTCTGCAGAAGCTTGGTTAAAGAACTTTTCCAGAACTGGCATTGGCGATATAGATGCTGTGGGGAGCATTCTTCCGACACACACATCAGGGAGCTCATGCATTTTTGATGCGCAAGTCAGACAACTTAGAACTCTTCGTGGGATAGAAGGGTCTTCCTCAGATAGTAGGAAGAGCCTTTATACACGGAGAGTTGGATGGTGGAGTCAACTCAAACCCGAGAAATTGGGTAGTAGAGTTCCTTTCACAGCAGAACTAGGAATCGTATCCCAATGCTGGATACATTTCTATCCCTTCTGAAGGGCCGTCATTTCTCCACCAGTTGTATTGGCAGCAACGCGTCTTCGGGCTGCCATATTCTGGGGTTCTTCTCTCGTCTGAGAGAGAAGACCAGAGTTAATTCCTACTGCTCTTATCGCTATTGACGCTCAGACAGCAAGGAATTGCCACCAACAACGAATCCGATAAAGAAGATCCAAAGAAGTAATAGATCTCTATTAGGTCATCGTTGTCGTATAGAATGAAAATCCAAGTTGTAATAGATTTCCATCATGATTTGTAAGAAAGTCTAAGAAATATAATAGACTTTTATGATGATAAAGTGAGAATAGAAATGACAAGTCTTCTATACTCAATAATTTGTATCTATCCAGAGGTAATATAGACATGATAGATAATGAAATCTCGTTTTCTGTTTAGAGTATACAATACTATCAGAGGTAATATGGACATGATAGATCGTAACAACTCAAAGAAAAATAGATTAATATCTATTCAGAGGCCAAATGGACATGATAGATAGGAAAAGAAGTAGATTTAATATTTATTCAGAGGTCATAAGAACGTGATAAATAATAAATCCAACTTTTTATACCAACTGGTAAGATAAAAGATTAAAATTTCTCTCCGAAGAGACAAGTAACCAGCTTAACCAAACATTGGTAGCTGGAAAAGATGACAGATGTCATGCCAATATCGATAAAAGAATGAATGAACCAACGTTTCTTTTGGAAAAAGACAGATCAATTCAATTCCATAATTAAATGGATGAATCTGATATAATGAATGGATAGGTCCTTTCGGGAATAAAAAGGTTATTTCAATTTCCAAGACCGGTTCATTAATAGATCTCTCCTATAAATAGATGAGAACTCTTTGTAAAGTTTCATCTTTGTTTCCAATCTTCTATAGGAAATGTCTTCCAAGGACTTGCTGCAAAAGACCGAAGTCACCATGAAGGTTGAGGACGTCATCGAAACGCGCCCCGTTGAGCCAATTGTGTCGGGCCCAACTGGAATAGGCGAAGGCTCTTCTACGCCCAAGCCACCATAAGACATTTTCGCGTTCTTAACAGAGCCAGGAAAAACTCCTTACGAAGAGGTGCTGAGGATGGCTGCCTGCAAGTTTTTTGTGGCCTCAGGCCAAGATGTCTTCAATGCATTGGCTGACTTTGTATTCAATAAGGAAGGCAGTGGTCCTCTTCCTTAATCCTTTGTTCTGAACAAAAATAAAAAAGATTTTATTTTCATTCTGTGTTTTCTTTTTATACATAGTATTTATTAAGAAATTTACCATTAATCGGCATCATGAGTAAATCTCCATTGGGCTTAGATAACCGATAGGCACCATTGGAAAACACTATCTCGATAACATAAGGGCCTTTCTATTTTGCTTGGAATTTCCCTTTTCTCTTATGAGTCATTACCATCGGTCTTCGAATAGCTAAAACCAATTCACCGACCTTGAATACCCTCTCTTTAACTTTACGATTGAAAGTTCGAGATATACGGGCTTGATATAACTCAATATGCTGTTGCACTTGAAGACGCTTCTCGTCCAATCCTTCAAGTTCTTGGAGTCGTAAGCGATCATTATTCTCGGTAGTTAGCTCATTAGCAATGGCTATTCGAAGAGATGGAATCTAAATTTTCAATGGAAGGACAACCTCACATCCGTAGACCAGTAAAAATGTATAAAACCAGTAGGAGTTCGGACTGTCGTTCGATAAGCCCATAAACATTCTCCAAGTTTCTCATTCCAATCACGTTTATTAGAAGAGATGAACTTTTTGAGAAGTTTGATGATCGTTTTGTTGAAAGCTTCGGCTAAACCATTAGCAGCTGGATTATAAGCCGTAGAAGCCAGATTTTGAATTCGATTCTTATCACAAAATCGATAAAATGCCTGACTAGCAAATTGTGGTCCATTATCATGAATTATCCGTCGAGGAATCCCGAAGCGATAAATGACATGGTGTTTGATGAAGCTAATCACATTAGATGTTTTTACTTCAACAAGGGGAACTGCTTCTGCCCACTTAGAAAAGTAATCGGTTATAGCCAATATAAACCGATGTCCCTTGACAGAAGGAGGATTAATCGGACCAATAATGTCCATGCCCCAAGATTCGAAGGGCCAAAAAGCTGTTGTAGGATGCAAGAATTCAGACGGTTGATGAATAAAATCAGCATGAATCTGACATGCTTTACATCGTTTGGTATAATCTGCAGCATCTGCTATCATGGATGGCCAATAATATTCCATTCTTCGAATACGGTCTTGTAATTTTGGACCTGGTTGATGAGCACCACAAACACCATCATGAGCTTCGCGAAGTGTTTGTTTAGCTTCACTTTCTGAGAGACAGCGCAGCAAAAGTCCATCATATGAATGACGATATAGCATATGTAAAGACGAATCATAATAAAATCGAAATGATCGTCTCCTGATTGATGCAGCTTCTTTTGGATCTTCAGGTAAAATCCCATAAATTGCATAATCAATGAACAGACTTCTCCAATCTCTCTGCTGGGAACTTGACTCTGTAATATAACTTTGTTCAATATACAGATTATTCTTGACACAGAATAAGTCTCGGTCCAACAATGTGATTGTGTTTTATCTTCGAATTGGAACAACTAAGTCTGCAGCTAGGCTAGTAAGAGCATCAGCTTCCACATTCTGAGAACGTGGTACAAATTCGATGAAGAATCCTCTGAATGATAGGACCAACTCGATTACCACTTGATGATAAGGGATGAGGTCAGGATTTCTGACTGCATAAGTTCCTCTAACCTGATTAACAATCAGTTGAGAATCTCCATAAGCTTCTAGGAACTCGATGTCCAACTGTTTTGCTACTTGGACACCAATTAGCAGAGCATTATATTCTGCTACATTATTAGAGCATGGCTCATTGAGAGAATAAGCACGGTATATGACCACTTTATCAGGAGAAACTAAGACGATTCCTACTCCGGAGACAATATTACCTTTAGGTCCAACTCGTGGTGCTCCATCAAAGTATAACTGCCAAATGTCATTTCTCAAAGTCATGTTGCAATCCACAACTTCATCTGGAATATCTTCATGTAGCTTCGATGTTTCAGGTGTAGGGTGAGTCGCTAAGAAATCAGCTAATGCTTGACCCTTCACTGATTTTTGAGGTACATAGACCATGTCATAAGGAGTGAGCAACATCGCCCAGGTAGCTAACCTGGAGTTAAGAATGCTTGGTTTTTTCATCAACACCCGAATAGGATATATTCTGGAGATAACATGGATAGTCTGTCCTGTCACATAATGTCGTGTCTTTTGGACAGCAAAAACTAAAGCCAAACATTCCTTTTCTACAGGAGTATACATGTGTTCAGCTCCAACCATCATTCGGCTGAGATAATAAATTGCTTGTACATGACCCATATTACTTTTCTGTGCAAGAAGAGCACCAAGTGAATGATCTAAGGCTCGAACATATAGCAAAAATGGCCTTCCTACTACTGGTGGTACCAGAACAGATGGATTTGTAAGGTATTGCTTGATGTCATTGAAAGCTTTCTGACACGCTTCATCCCAAACAAATGATACTCCTTTCTTTAATAGACGGAAGAAAGGTTGACATCTCCCAGAGAGATTGGATATAAATCTCCTGATATAAGCAATGCGACCTTGGAATCCTCGAAGTTCCTTTAAATTGCGTGGAGGACGCATTTCAAGAATTGCTTTGATTTTATCAGGATCAACATGAATACCCTGAGAAGTGATGACAAATCCCAAAAACTTGCCACTGGAAACCCCTAAGAAAGACTTAGTAGGGTTTATTTTCAATTGATGACGACGCATCAATTCAAATACTGTCTTCAAGTCTTGAATATGATCATCTTTTGATCAACTTTTGACAGCAATGTCATCTACGTAATATTCCACTGTCTTCCGTAGATGTTTCTGAAAGATGTTACTCATAGCCCGTTGATACGTGGCACCGGCGTTTTTGAGACCAAATGGCATAACCGTATAGCAGTAAACCCCAAGGGGTATTCGAAAAGCAGTATGCTTCTCATCTTCTGGATGCATCTTGATCTAATTGTATCCTGAGAATCCGTCCATGAAAGACATGCGTTCAAAACCGCATGTATTGTCTATCATGACATCAGTAATTGGAAGTGGAAATTCATCCTTTGGGCAAGCTGCATTAAGATTTCGAAAATCTATGCAAACTCAAACTTTTTCGTTCTTCTTCATAACAGGAGCAATGTTGGCAACCCAGTCTGGGTGTTGTTCTTCACGAACAAAGCCACATGTAATCAGCTTTTTGACTTCTGCTTCAATTGCATCCATTATATCTAGTCAAAAATGCCATTGTTGTTGTTTAATAGGCTTAGCATTAGGAAGTATATTGAGTTTATGTATAGCAACTTTAGGATCTAGATCCGGTATATCTTCATAACTCCATGCAAAGATATCAATATATTCTTTAATCAGTTTTATCAGCTCTTCCTTTTCATCTTCGGAAAGGTTCTTACTGATGAATATTGGCCTGGACGTTGTTCCATCTCCAACATCAATCTGGAGAATCTCATCCTCCGTAGGTGGTTGTCGTTGTTCAAAACGATGTTCCCACTGTGTGTCCATTTGTTGGGCCCAGGGATCATTCTCAAATGGCTCAGATTCACTATCAGTTTGAACCATATTGACTGAGAATATACATTTAGATTCATCATAATAGTCTCCTCCAACATATTCTGATTCGATGAAATGGATTTCTTCAGATTCTGAAGATTGTGAAGAACTAGAAGAGAATTCTTCTTGTATATCATCATTAAACATATGGGACAGATCATATCCCAACCCGTGACGAGTTTTCTGATAAAACGGATCACCACATAATGGTAATCATCTACCTTTGCCTTGGTAAAGACCTTGCATAGTCTTTAAATCATATCCCATATTCTGGATAATCTTAAGAGATTGTTGACTATATTTGTCAATTCGGATTTTTCTTTTATCTTTATCTCTAAGATCATCTGTCTGAACAACAGGAATGTTTCTAGCCAGGCCAAACACAATTTGGCGCTTATTTTTCTTATCTGACGAAATCATAAAATAAGATTCTTCGTGACGTCTATAGGTTACACAAGCTTATGATGAAGCAGCTACGGGAAGAAGATAGGGATAAGATGCTAAGAACGTTTGAGCATTAGGTCCTACATCAACATGAGGAGGAAAAGAATTTTCCTTATGGTAAATGTATAAAATTTCCTCAGTATCTATGTCGTCTTTATATTGATGACTTTGATCATGAGAAGATAAAGTCATTCTTTCAATAAATTTGACAGCCATATACTCAAAAAGAAAATATTCATTGATATCAAAAAGTACAGAATGATCAATATTTACATCATTTATAATTTGACTACTACGCTTTGGATTGATCATTAACGGACCATCATCCGTTTTCTACGTAGACTTGTCAAGGTTGATGACCAATGATGGTTCTGGATCATTCGTACGAGAAGTACGTCCCTTAACTTTGATCATAAGAGGTTGAACTTGGCTCTTGCCAGGAATACTCATTGATTCCTTAGATGAAGCTAGAGTTCTTCCTTTGATTTTGATCATCAGAGGTTGATCACTGATAGGTTGGGGTTGGATTCGACCTTTGACCTTGATCTTCAAAGGTTGGTCTTCTGGAGGATCTTTATTGATGGACTGATCTTCGACAGGTGATTGATCTTCAGCTATGTCTGATACGTCTTTTACATGCTCTTGTTTGTAGAGCATTGAGTCCGAAAAATAGGCTTCAACACCCTTGAAAGGATTGATATCCGCAAATACAGTTTTCATAACTCCTTGCGAATCCATGTACTTGAAGCATTGGTGGAGAGTTGAAGGCACGATGTTATGTTCATGTATCTATGGTCTCTCGAGAAGAATGTTGTAGGATACGTCTGAATTGATAACATAGAAAGTTGCTATAGTTCGAAGATCACCAATCTGAATCTTTGAACGAATCTTCTCCAGTGGTTTACTCTTGCCAGAGTTGAAACCAACTATCGTGGTGCTAGTGTAAGTCAGATCACTAGTAGAAATCCTCAACGGTCTTAGCATACTCTGAAGAATGATGCTAATAGAAGACCCAGGATCAATATAAATCCTGTCAATTTTAGTGGATCCGATATACCCAGTATAGACAAAGGCCTGTCGTGCTTGTTATGCTTCAACCGCATGTCTTCTTGTGTAAAGGTGATATTGGGAATTGCTTCCATCACACTATGACATTGTGGACATGATACTGGTGTATTATCAGGACTCTTGAGTTGAGCTAAGCATGAGTCTGCTTGTAGCAAAGCTTCACTCAATGTTTCCCTGCTTTCTTTAGAAAGACGAAGCAGTTCAAATATAGATAGTCTAGCCGGAGAATTTGCTAACTGGGCTAGAATATCAAATTTGTAGGGTTTCATCACCACCCCTTGACTTGAAGCAGATTTTAAAGGTACATCAAAGCGTACTGCTTTCTGTTTCCCTTTCTCAACCAGAGATGGTTTAGCAGGAACAGGAGAAGGTTGAGCTGGTAGTGTTTCCACTACGTCTTCTGCTTCTTTGGAGGATCCCTCATAATGCTTATGGTACTTTTTTCCAGATCTTGTACCAGTAAAACTTTCTTCTTCAGATTCAGAAGAAGGAAGTACCATATTGCAGGATTTAATCTTCTTTCCCTTGGCCTTCTTCTTTAGAGGAAGCTCAGAACCCAATCCAACAGTGGATTCTTGACTTTGAATCTGTGAACGAAGTCGCATTCCTTTATTATAATTCAAACCTTCTGCCTTTTGAAAGTTGTAGCCCATCTTTTCCATAAGAAGGACTGATTGTTGACTATACAAGTGAATGGGCAGCGGACTTTTAACAGGTGATTCAACAGAGGAAGAAGAAGAGATCTCTGTAACTATAGGAGAGTGAGGAATAGAAGCCTCTGTAGCTATGGAAAGAGAAGGATTCGGGATACGAGAAAAAATTCCTGTAGGAACTTTTTCATAAGCAGCAAAAACTTATTGTGCTCTGTATAAGGAAACACTATTCATAACTGGCTACTGCTGATGAGTGAGTTTGAGCTTAGCAGGAGGAGCTAGACTTGGAGGGCATATGTTTAAACCTCTCAGTCGATCCTCCAAAGGAATGCCATCCCATAGTTGATCCAAATCATCGGGATCTGGAATAACATGAGAAATCATGTTGCAGGTTTTGACTTTCTTACCTTTCTTGGATTTTAAAGTTTTACCTTCATCTTCCATTTCAGATACTAAGTCAGGATGTACCCACATAATTCACCATTTTTTAATGTGAGATGCAACAATCCTTCATTTTCTTCTCTGGCAGGCGGGATATTCACAATCTTTATTGTCGCCTTCGGAATTGGGACAATTCCATCTGGAATTTGTTGAGGAGGAAAACCTCCGAATTGAAGAGAAACCATATTGGTTGTGACCGTATGCTCATCGTTAGTTAAAGCGATGGCATTGGCATTGATCAGCTCTTAGATTTTCTTCTTTAGAACATAACAAGCCCTGGTGGGATGATTTATGTATCTGTGATAGATACAATACTTAGGATTGTCAGTCAGATTCATCTCATTAGGCCTTTTTGGCTCCGGTATCTGGAGTTTGCCACTTTTTACGAGACATTGAAATATCGCTTTCGTCAAAAGAGTACTCTTCTTTTGGCTTAGAAAATTCCTGATTATTCGACGTCGTTTTTTTCTTGGAAAGATTAACCATAAGGGTATCCTTTCCCTTCCCACTTCGATTGCCGGAATTATTACCAGGATTACCTTTCTTTCCTTTATCCTCTGAGGCAAAAATTATCCCATGTTCACGAGCCAACCTACCATTGGTCTCGGCAGAAACTTTTGCTATAATAAATGAGGCCCAGTCTGTGAATTAGGAACCCGTAAAGACAGTAATGGATGGTCGCAGATTTGTCTTGCATGTATCAATCAACGCTGAATCTGGCATACCAGGAGGCATTTTTAGAGTCGCCTGTCGGAAACGTTCGATGAACGTCCGAGTATCTTCTTTCTCCTTTTGTTTAATTTCTATTAAGGAGGACATGTTCATGTCCATGCCTCCTTCATAGAAGCGGGAGAGAAATATTGCTTTAAATTCATCAAAAGATGAAATGCAATTATCGGGTAAACTAGGATACCAGTCGTAAGCTGAACCCGTCAAGCACCCGATGAATACTCGAGTGAGAAGAGCATCATCTTTTTGCAGATGTACAGTCATAATATCAAAGTAATTGATATACTGACTGGGAGAAGCCTTTCCATCAAACAATACCACTGCTTGTGGCTTGAATTTCGGAGGAAAGGGTACATCATTCCAATGAGGAGGATAAGGTTGCTTAATCCCTAACCTCTGGAGCTGATACTTGTGCTTCAAAACTTCAAACTGGGCTTTGAGCTCACGTACTGCTTGAATAGCTTCACTAGTTTGAGGAAGCACATTTGATTGAATAGTTGTTGAATGTACCGTAACCTCCACTGGAGGTGGCACATCTTCTGGAATGATAGGATCTGGGGATGCAGAATTTTGGTTAACAACAGGCTCTTGAGTATTCAAAGGTATATCAACCCCTTGACTATCTTGAGTTTGTGCTGCAACTTGTACCGGTGTTGCTAATGCCGGCTGAGCAGTTTGCTGAGTCATTATTATCTGGTGCATGCTTTGCATCATAGTAAGCATATCCTTTAATGATTGCTCAACGGCAGTGAGACGTTGTTCTGTATTAGCAGATGACGTCTCTGGTTCATCTCCAATAGCGTAGGATTCAACCTCTCTTGAAGATATAGAAGGATTGGTATAGAGGTATGAATCGACACTATCCGTTTCAGACTCAAAAGATTGCGTACCCCCAGCTTCTGAATCAGAAATCTGCAACTGTCTTTGTCTTCTTGATCGAGTATTCTGATATACTCCTTCAAAGGAATCAAGAAGTCTGTTGAATCGTTGTTGACCTGGAGTTTGGGACGTGTTGCGTCTTGGACGTCGTCCTCTATTGGTATGAGATGCCATGTTGACTGACGCATATGGCAACTCATGTTCTTGGTCATCAACTTGTTGTTGAGGCGTATTGAAACTTAACCGATCAAAAACTGACCGTTTAGAAGCCGAACAACAACATTTGATCACAATCTGGTGATACTCACAATGATGATTTTCTTGGGGGAGTGTCACGAGAAATTGTCTATTTTTTACGCTTTTGCATTAGCAACTCGCGTAAATCAGGAGGAGTAGAGGGAGTAGTCTTCTTTATTACATTTGGGGTTGAAAAACATTTAGTCCCTTGTGTATAAAGAAGATTACTGGCTGCATTTGCAGAACAAAACTTTACATTTTTACGCGCTTGGAGTTGCGTGCGTAAATCTAGAGATTTTTGAGCACAAAGGACTCCATCTTTATTGCGTATAATTTGAAGGTTTGGTACCTTACGTACAGCAGTATAAGAAGGTTGTTGGTTGAAAACAGGGATTTTACCAACTATGTTTTTATGCTTCATGCGTGCAGGTACATTCACTTTAGATACAGAAACATCATTGTGAATTTTATCTACACTGTCACAGACAGGAGATTTACCTTTACGCACAGAGCGCAAAATATGAGTATCTGCCACGTTATAAACGGAAGATTTTCCTTTACGCGTGGAGCGTAAATTTTGTGTGTCTACCGCATCACAGATGGGAGACTTGTTCTTACGCGTGGGGCGTACAGCTTTGGAGTCTACCACATCACAGACGGGAGACTTGTTCTTACGCACGGGGCGTACAACTTGATTTTTACGCCCAGAGCGTAAAACCTGAGGGTCTACCACGTTACTAACGAGAGACTGATTTTTACGCCCATGACGTATCACCGAAGTAGAGACTGCTTCATCACAGATGGGAGCCTCTACAACAGGAGTAGGAAGGATTCCTTTACCTTCCGAGACAGCAGGGAAATTCGAGGATGCCTTGGATTTGGGAATCTAAACTTTTCGCGCCTTCCTCGATTTCTGAACATTGGAGTAGCGAGTACCACCCCCAGTTCGAAGCATTTTTTCGTAAGCAGTCTGGTCGAACTGTACAACCAGAGTCTTCTTTGTCGATCCGATCGACACATCATCGTATTGAGCAATTGTCTCCTCGTTAGAGGAGAAGGTCGTCCCCAACAGAGTCGCCATTTTGTTTCACTTAACAAAATGCCTAAAAGAATTTGGCTTTTGAAAATAAAACGAGAAAAGTATAAGAAGTACAAATTGTTCTGGAAAGTATTGCTATGGAAGTCTGATCTGAAGGTGATCACTTTGTTCCTTGGACCATACGATGATGATAAAGATCACTGCTAGAAGATGAACAACCGGAAGAACTAAGTCATCAGAAAGGTATCGACGCACTTGGACACTGATGGCGAGGACGAATGCTTTCCTGCTTTGCTTCACTCTGTTCTGGAAGAAAAGTTGAAGAAGAATGCTCTCGAAATTCAAAGTCTCTGGGCTCTGATTTCTGTATTCTCTCCTGTCTCTCTGCTCCTGATGCCTTGTTATAAAAAAAAAGTCTATTTATAGACTTAACCCATTGTGCGTAAAAAGCAACAAAATTGGGTTTTGTACGCTGGTAACTGTCACCCACGATGGAAGTCACCCTCTGAATATGTTGACACGCGTCCCATTATTCCAACAAAAATAGGGAGCACGTATACACGTTCCTCAATAAATATGGCATGAAAGCCACGTGGATAAACCACGTTCCAAAGTAGTCGGGAAGGATCGAGCGTAAAAACGTCCCAAAATATGCTCCGAGCGTAAAGTAGCAACTGGCGTAAAAACAACACAATTAAAACTTCTCAGCGTAAAGTGGCTAAAATAGCCTTGAGCGTAAAACTTAGCCCAAATAGACTTTACGCCCACAATAGCCTTGAGCGTAAAAGCTCACATAACTATCGTGCGTAAAAAGAAGTAATTATTGAGCGTAAAGTAGCCTTTTTTGCACACCATACGACAAGTATCAAGCTTGGTAAAAATTCGATCTTCTCGACTTTTGTGTTGCATGTTGTCAGCAAATCATTATGTCAGAGTCATTATCACTTTTATTGAATGCATGATCTGACAGCTTCCCAGCGTAAAGTAGCCAGCGTAGAGGATGGCTAGCATACAGACTAGCCTGGCGTAAAAAGAACACAAATCCTGGCGTAAAAATAGCTCTCATAGAGAATTACTGGCGTAAAGTCCTCCATTCCTTTTGAATTAATCAAATAAATCACTTTTTACGCTCCTACAGTCATCCAAGGAGTATCCTGAAAATACGACAAGTTTAAGAGGAGTTAGACGCATAAAGTCAGTTGTACTGCATAACAACAAAAGGCGCATAGGAAAGTGTGAAAATTTCATACATCTCAGAATTACAACAATACTCTCCAGTAGCACAACATTGACAATTTTGCCTATGTACGTAGTATATCTTCTATTTTTCATAGTACTTCTTTCTATAAGTGTGGTTATGCACTCTAAAGACATGTTGTATTTAAAACATAATTAAAGTGGAAATCGTTGCTATAAAACTTTGTATGAAAAGAAGTAATTGGTGAGAAGAAGAGTACTTCAAAGAAAGACTACCTATTGATGATCCATCCTTTTCCCATCTTCTGGCATAACCGAAGAGCAGTGTTCTCAGCAAAGTAATGCTAAATCCTTTCACAAGTTTGCACGAATTCGCTGGAGTGTTAATCAACAAATGCATGGTTGAAAGTGATGACGACAAAACCTGTCGAAATCATGTCCTATTTATAGGGACAAAGACCCACTATGCGAAGTCTATGTGACTTGAATTTTGATGAAGAGATCAGCTTGACATTTACTATTGCATGATTTTCTGTTCCGAAAATCACGGATGGCAGTTGATTTAGCCTCGATCCAAATAATTACCAAAAGTGGCTGCCATAAATTTCGAAGATAGTTCAAATTTTGAAGGATTCAATCAAAGCAAATGACAACGATGTAGTTGATTTGACGTGTCTAAAGCTTTATGTGATAAAATCCTTTCTCTCATGCTTATTGTTCAAAGTATTTTAAAACTTGCTCAAGTTTGAAAAACTTTGAAGGGGGTCCTGTAAAAGCATAAAAAATATAAAAAAGGGAGAAAAAGAGAGACGCATAGGTTTCGTGCGTCCGAAGCATAAATATTCCTAAGTTAGAAGCTGCTAGCTTCTAAATAAAGACACATGTTCAAGAAACGGGCCAGACAAACACATGGTCCATTTAGACGCATGATGTGTTTTTGTCTCTTGTGTGAAGAGATAAATTTTGGGCAGTGTGCAGTATTCAGACTATGAGAAAGATGTCAGTGTTTTTGTCATCCCTATCAATACCTGGATCCTGCATGAGCATCATAATCATCTACCATCCTGCTCAGCTAACTAACTCCATGCAATCGCCAAGCCTAAAGAGATCATCAGGTCCTCATGGGACATAACAGGATACATAAAAATATGCATATCTAACAGTTTATCATACACTAAAGTAAATACATGATATAAACAGAAAAAGACCAATCAACACGAAAACTTGACTAAACACGATTGGGAGAATCACTACGCATAAACGAACTGCTGGAGGTGAATAGGAGAACACAATGTCACGATGTCAACAGATAATCAATCAGATACTCAAACCCTCGCCCTAGTGTGGACTCACAGGTTTGAACAACTACTAACCCTCGCCCCTAGTGTGGACTCGCAGGTTAGCTTCAAGAATCACCCTCGCCCCTAATGTGGACTCGTAGGTGTGGAAAGATAACTACTAACCCTCTTCCCTAGTATGGACTCGCAGGTTAGCTTCAAGAATTCAAGGTACAGCAGTTCCGTTATGACTTATTCCTCCTATGACACGATGTGACTCAGTCGAAGTACAGTTGATGACATGACACGTCTCAGTCAAGATACACGGGAGAACCAATCCAATAAGAACTACAAAACTAACTATGAACAAGGACAATATATATATATATATATATATATATATATATATATATATATATATATATATATATATATATATATATATACTAGCATGCATGTTATACAAATCACATGTCAATAAACAACTGGTAAAACCAGATAATAATAAGAATATGCATGTAAATAAACTTAAGAGTGAGGCAAGGTATACTTGCCTGGAGATAGCACGAAGAACCAACAATATACCGTCAACTTATAAGCCATAAAGTCCAAATCACACAATTATCTCCAAAAGCTGAAACAGATATTGCCAACATTCTCAGAATAGTCAAATTAGTTAGGGTTGCCTGTCCTTAAGTCCAATTCTGGACACATGGGCAAAACGATCATTTCGGGCCAAAACGATGTCTAACGTTAGACCCGCTTTACATCGAAAAGCGTGCCAGAGTCAATGATTTCTAAAGTCGTCAATCTGCATGTCTACGAATTCGTTTTGATGATACAGACCCAACCGTATGTTCAAAGTTGGATTCCGATGGCCGTGCATAAAATTGCCCGTTGAGTCTGATCTTGGAGCCCACAAAACAGCAATCCGATCAACTGTCTCAAAATTGGGCCAAACTTGGCATAAAGGACCAGAAAAATGATATGGTCATGTTGGCACAAGTTTCGTCTCGATCTGACGAATGTGCACAAAGTAATTAGGAAATTTGCAAAGAGGTCGATACGGTGAATTTTGACAGATACGCATCAAATTCGTCACGCACACGCAACCAATTTGAATTTCGTCAAAGCCCATACGTCCACGAAGTCGATACGCACCTTTCGATGTTTTCAGTTCGCCATCACGCCGCCCAGTTTGACGGGACGAACCCCGTATCAGAGCTTTTTCTAATTTTCCAAATAGTTTAAATAGGTTTTTCTCGATTTTGGAAATCAATTTTCTTTGTACATACACGATGAAACCATGAATAACAAAAAGAGATTTGAAGGGCTATAAGTGATATAAAATACTGTTCAAGTTGTTTTTCAAAATTACTGATGCGTTGAAAGGAATCGATCTCCAAATAGAGCTACTTGGGACTGATTTGAGACTGTTTTCAAAACAGTTTCTTGTCGACTTTGCGTCGATATCTCAGACAGGTTATCCTACGATTCTCGAAACTATTTACTGGGATTCCTAGAGGGTCATGTAGGCTTCCCCTACGAGTTGATAGATCAAAATTCTATTAAGCAGTGAGGAAGAAAATAGTGCTTGAAGTCGAGTACCTCGTTATTGCGTATCAGAATAGAGTCTTTGTTCTTAGCAGGTTTTCGGTGATAAACGACGACTGCGGCGTCTCTCAGGCGACATTACGGTGGTCGACAACGATCTGGGGTCGTTTGTCCAGGTCAGGGTGGCCTCTGGGTCGAAGCACGAAGCGCACGGGTAGATTTTCTTAGGGTTTTGGAAGGATTGTTATCGAATGCTCGATTATACATATCCAGGTTTTCAAACCTAAAATAATTCGAATTCTAGTAGGATTTGGATTAAATCTTTAGTTTAGATAGAGGAGAATCTAGATCTTATTGTATAGAAAAAGTTTTGAATAAATTTGGTAAAGATTTGAGGTAGTTTGAATTCGACAAAAACTCGTTCTTCTTTCCCTGTTTTGCGCTCGCAGGGGGGTGGGGCTCGGATTGGAAGAGGAACTGTGCTGTGAAGCACTGTTCAATCCTTTTTTTCCTTTCGTTTTCTTTTTCTTTTTCTATTTCATTTATTTACTAACATATTATATATATTTCTATATATAACCAAATAAACCCATATATTTATATATATGTATAATACTCCATAAATCCCTCAATCTTAACAATGCCTTTCCTAATGTAGGGTGTTGCAAATAAAATATGTACATGCTGATATTATTTTCCTAAGAACAAAATAATAAATAATAATAAAGATATTTTTATACTAAATTATAGGATCCATAATAAAAAGTAATAATGATAACAAAATACATTAAACCGATAATTGTATAGTTTTGGGTAACACATTGCACTCCTACTTAATTAGTCCACCAATAATCGTGCAACTATTAAAATATCATATAAATATTAATTAACAAATATTTAGAAAATATTCGTCAATCCCAAAAATAAAATATGAAGTATATGCATCTACTTAAAATATGCCTATATTGGCGTCTTTGCACACACTACATGCCTACATGAGCTGGGGCTTGGTTTGGGTCCAGTCCGGGCTAGTTTGGTACAACCGGGTCACCTAAAAGTCAAATAATATTAATAATAAATAATTAACTTGTTTATAGAGGTCATTTCATAACTTGGCCTGGTTTTCCTTGTTAGAACACACGTATGGCTTAGCATTCCCTTAGCATGGCTAAACACTAATCAAAGCACGCGACTGTACTATCCGTGCCATGATTCTTGGTCATCTTGTACTCAAATTCCTAACCATGACTAAAGTCATCTACCGTAATAATTAACTAATTAATTATTTATAAAATTTTAAAAATCACCATTTAAATCAAATAAATAATGATAAAAAATATTTTAAATTTTCGGGAAGAGGAGTTACAAATCTACCCACCTTAAAAATAATTTCTTCCTCGAAATTCTAATTCATAACTATTCCTTAAAATTCAAAAAGAAAGTCTACCTTAACCTTAATCTCCTTAAATTTTAATTCTTCAAAAATAGTTTATATCCTTCTCCTAGCCATTTTGTAACTACGAAACCTCGAGGACTTCTACCCACCTTTGGTCACAATACTCCCTCAAAGGTATGTCACTAAAACTTTATAACCTTCCATTTAGTTGCTAGAATCATTATCCATAGATATCTAAGACGTGGCATCTATAATCCCCCATACCTACCAAACAACCAAAAATTAAATAATCAAGCACTATTATACTATAACTTAAGAATTTTTGCTAAATTCTAGACAGCACGATCGTTCGTCACCCCAAATTAGAAAGAGACAAAAATCAATGGTTCGATAGGCAAGGAAGAATAATTGAGAACAAATATAAAATTTCAAGGACGTAGAGAAATTTCTAAGAGAATTTTCAAAGCAGTGTGGATTGAAATTTCTAAGGTTTAGTCATAGTCGTAGGCTTGTATCAGTACAGTTACATAACCGATACGATATGCTCAGACCTGCATGGGCCACCAAAAAAACTTGTCACGACCCACACCCGCTTTTCAGACACAAGCTCGTGAGTAAGCTAACTACGTATCGAGCGGACTCTAGCCCATCTCGAATACGTAAACGCTGTCAAGAGCATGGTAAACTACCAAATCATGGCAAGGCAAAACTATATCTCAATATCCACTATAAGAATATAAAACATGAGTGAATACTATGGGTCGTGGTCTGCAGTCCACTAGCATATGTGTCCGATAAGACTCCAAAGAAAATAATGTGAGTATATAAACTAGGCTAACAAGCGGGATATCTCATGATAAGGAATGAAAGTACGAACGAATAATAAACATAATATCAATACCTGGATCCTGCAAGAGCATCATAATCATCTACCATCCTGTTCAGCTAACTAACTCCATGCAATCGCTAAACCTGAAGAGATCATCAGGTCCTCAGGGGTATAGAAGCATGAAAAATATTGCTTTTAGTCCCACATCGGAAAGGAGAAGAAGAAATGGCTCACTCCATTCTATAAATAGAGCCCCTTGCCTCCTTTGAAAAGGGCACCAACTTCCCTTCTGTAGCACCAGTTTTTCAAATGAGGGTAATTTCAAAATTTCGTGTTTATAATTATTTTAATAATGATATTTAATTCATGATATGATTTTTGGTGATTTTAAATCATTTTAAAATTATTTAAATTAATGACTTGTGGTTTTGACGTTTTGCTAGTGAAACCCTAGAGACTGTTTGACCTAGAGCCTAACCATGTAATTATGATATTTTAATGTCATTTCTGGCCTAAGAATATTTTGCATTTGACCTCTTCGAATTATTTTGATATTATTTTATTATTTATGATATTGTTTTGGGATTATTTGAGTCGGGTTCGAATTTTATCTCAACCCGACTTGTAACGGGGACCCAGGGTAACTTAGACTCTAGTTGGACCCATGCATTAGTTAGCCATGACCCACATTTTAATTAGTCATGTTAGAAAGATTAGTCATAATCCTAATTATTAGGTTAACCATTTAGAGTTTTTATTTTGACCCTTTTACCCCCAAACCATAACCAAAATTGTTTTAAACACTTGTAACTAAGGGAGGGGCAAACTTGTAATATTCAATGAGGGGGGGGGGGGATAACCATTGTGGCCGGCCCTAATAGGACTCCCATCTCATTTCCTTTCTTTGAGAAGTCTTCTTCCCTAAGTGCTCTCAAGCTCTCCCAAGAAAGAAGCCTTTCTCCTTGGATTTTCTCTCCTTTAGGTAATATTTCCTTCTCTTTTATTTCTCCATTTTGCATTTAGGAAAGTTTTAACCATAGGAATAACCTCCATTATTGTGTCCCTATTTTGTGTCCTCTTGTGTCTGTTATGTGTCCTTTAGAGATTTCTATTGTATTATTGTTGTGTCTTGTGTTCATGGAGAAAACCCCCAAACTTGGACACACTTTATATTTAAAATATTGATTAAATGAATTAATTCATATTAAATCTCAGATTTGAATATGTAGAGATATGTTCTTGAGTACTTTACATTTCATTCATGTATCTCTTATAGATGTGTTCATGTTACATATATAGATTTGTGTATGTATATATATATATATATATATATATATATATATATATATTGTAATGAGAGTGTATCTATATTTATATATTTAATAAATGGTTCATGATGATTATATAATCAAGTTTGTGACTGTGGTTCCTCATATTATTATTGTCATTATTGTTGTGAATAATTAGGATATATATTATGTATTCTTTTGGCTCAAACTATCTAAATCCGTCATGATTTATATCCACATTTTTAATTTCAGCCCTAACTTAGAAATATCATAACTTCTAGCTCAAAGCTCGGTTTAATCTCCCATTTTTTTTAAAAGAAGCGTATTGAAGTTAGCTTTCCAAAAACATGTATTAATAGGCCTAATTCTTTCTGTAACTTTCTGGAGAATTATTTGAGTGTCAGCTGTACGAAAGACAAACGCGTTCTCGGTGTTTTCGCGATTCCGGGAGTTTCCGGAAACGAAAACGCGATCCGTTTGAAGTTTCGGAAAGCTAACACATAGATCTATAATATACTTTAATCCTAGATTTTAATTCATGCTGAGATGGTACAGTATTGATTATTAGTAGGAGTTACTATTCGGCATATGCATTTTGTGCACCCTTGTGTGTAATATAATGTTCTATTTGATTTTAACCCATGTTAATGTATATACAATATGTAATTAAATAGAGAATGCAAGCATGAGTAAATGGTTAAATAAATGATGTATGAGGTGTAAGTATCCTATCTAATATAAGCATGTATAAGTATGGCTTGTAATGAATATGTAGGTTCCATAGTATGTAATGTATGGTGCATATAGTAGTGCAAGAGAATAAATGAATGATGAATGAATGCAAGCATGAATGTAATGTAATAATAGATATAATGTATGCAATATACAAGTTAATGAGATGTAATGTTCTATGTTAACATAAATCCTATATTACCTCATGTACCCCTTATACTATGTTGACACTATCACACTTGACACTTTGTTCACTTACACTTTGACACTCTTTGATATGCATACACTATGTATGCCCATTTAACCCTCACTTGCTCCTTTGCCATGTTCACATACACACACATAGCCTCTTAAATAAGTATTTATGAATATAGTTAACTTAGCTATGTATGTATATTATATATATGTTAGCATATTGTGTTGTAATATATAAGTTTATATAACCATTTGAAATGCCATGATTATAGACCTAATGTTGAATACCAATATATGCATGTGTATATATGTGTAGACATATATAGCTTAAAGTAATAGATTACCTAGTGTATATCCAATGTGAATTCTTGCCTATTTGAGTATTGAATAATTGTATGCTATATAGAGTCGGGTGTATGTTGGCTTGTATAGCCTTATATTGATGTGTGCTTGCTAGGATAGTCTTGGTTAGGCCTAGTAAGACTTACTGGGTTAGGACATGACCTAGTTTGACTAGTGCAGTTGACCAGATTTGACCAAGGGTTGACTTTGGCCTAGTTTGACCTAGATTCATGTAGAATGCATTGTAGTACTTTATATTACCCTTCTGGACATGTTGTGACTTGTGCTGTTCTAATTAGGAGCCAGACACCTCTCCTCGGACAGTATCTTTACCTTGGACATTCAGATATCAGGCGAGTACATTCTCTGATCATTTCATATCCTGTTAGAATTATTTTCCTGCTTTAGATTACTATACTTGATGCTGTCAAATTGGTAACACAGATTAGTACTATATGGATCCTTTCTTGAGATGTTATCCCCTCAGGGAGCATCGTATACTACATGTTCTGTGTGTTTCACTTACATGGTGTATCACTATGCTTTACGGTTCTTCGATCACTTGTGACATGTACTCTCATGATCACAGAGTCTTCCCAAAATCACCCATTTATGGACATTCCCAGAATCACCCCATTGTGGGCATTCCCGGAATCACCATTTATGGGCTATCCATGTATCACCCCTTGTGGGCCTTTGCATGGAATCATAACATAACCTGGTTGGATCCTTGGATATTGATTGGGGGTACGGGGGAGTAGAAGTAAACATGTGAATAATATCCAAGTAGTGCAGTTCCCAGAATCACTCCATAGTATAGTTCCCAGAATCTCCTATGCCATTCACATGTTTATATTGTACTCTGACTCACTAGCCACTGTTAGCTCTCTACTTATAGTAGATATTTCTATTACAGTTCTCTTTCTCTGTTTATATACTGTAATTCCTTCAGATCCTGTATCTTACTTTACTGCATGATTATATTTTCTAACCTGCTATGATCTATTGAGATGTACTGTGCTCGCTCCAGTCCTGACTGGACCCGTTGATAAATTTTACAGATAGCCTGGAGGTTGCCTGCTAGCCTAGAGGAGACAGTAGAGGTTGCATAGATAGCTAGGGTTTTTGCTTATAGGTTATTTTCAGTCATCTTGAGTTGTATTTATGGATTACCGTATTTGAGTTTTGAGATGTATTTTGAGTTTGAATCTTAGACACTTAGACTTCTATCTATTGTATCTCTTTTCGATTTCATGTTTTATCTATCTTCCTTTATGCTCTACCTTAGATTTGATTGAGTTTACATTCTGCTATGTCACCCCCATTCGGGGAGTATAAACTGTTTAGTCTTATACTGTTAGATGCATTGAGACCTAGGACAGCGTTCTACCGCCGACACTGCGGCGTTGGCTGGGCATTGTTACGTTCTCGTGCCCTAACTCTAGGGTGCGGGTCGTGACACCTTCCCTCCTTCCAACTTGGACTCTTCCTACTACGCATCTTCGGGTGCTAAGTCGAAGAAGTCTAGGGCAGTACGGGCTCAACAAGCCCAGTCAACTGTCCAAAGTACGGACCATCAGAGAGTCCTGCTAACTGTTATGCGGACCTCTGATGGAAAGTTGTACAGAACCGCCCGTGTCCAGCCCCCGGCAGAAAACGGACAGGGTGGTTCTCTCCCTATAACGATCGAGCGCAGTACTTTTCTAGCCTCAGATCAGGGAGCAAATTTGATGGTTCCATGCGGCTCGAAATTGTCCATAGAAAAAAAAAATAGGATTTGCTATGCGGCCCGAAAATCAACATGAAGCTTCATGTTGCTCAAAACCCAGGAGGCTTCATGCGACTCACAAAACCCAGGAAGCTTCATGCGGCTCAAAACCTAAGAAGCTTCACGCAGCTCAAAAACCCAGGAGGCTTCATGCGGCTCATAAACCCAGGAAGCTTCATGTGGCTCACAAAACACAGGAAGCTTCATGCGGCACAAAACCCAGGAAGCTTCATGCAAAACAATCCTTCAGCGGCTAATGATCTGGGTTTTGTAAAAGCATGGAAAAGTATAGGAATTTCTACCAGAAATTTCATGCGGCTCGGAAACCTTCATGCGGCTCAGAAAACTTCATGCGGCCCAGAAACTTCGTGCGGCTCAAAACCTAGAAAGTTTCATGCGGCTCAAAATCCTGGGAGCTTCATGCGGCTGAAAACCTTCATGCGGCTCAGAAAGATTCGTGCGGCCTTATGCGGTTTGAAATTAGTCTGAACAGCTGGCCATAATTACTCTGACATAAAGGCGACAGCTCTGACAGAGATGATGGCTATGACATAAAGACAAGACATGACATGCTCCTAAAAAGACGAAAAAATCGTCATGATATCTGGCATAGTTCGTAAATTCCAAAAAGGATTAATTATGCGGATCGCCTATGCCACTCTCATGCGGCTCGGTCATGAGACCACTCTCATGCGGCTCGGTCATGAGACAACTCTCATGCGGCTCGGTTATGAGACAACCTTCATGCGGCCCGGTCATGAGACACTCTTCTTGCGGCTCGGCTGTAGGACAGTCCTTCATGCGGCTCAACCAGGATGCATCATTCATGCGGTACGCCATAAAGTGGCAGTTGGGACACGTGGCAGAAATTGACCAAGTCTTGACAGTTCATATTTATGCAACAAACCGATCATGATAAATCTTAACCAATCCCCAACTGCCCACTTCTCAAGGCACGGAGACTGCACTATCCGTGCCATAATTCTTGGTCATCTTGTACTCATATTCCTAACCATGACTAAAGTCATCTACCGTAATAATTAACTAATTAATTATTTATAAAATTCTAAAAATCACCATTTAAATGAAATAAATAATAATAATAAAAATATTTCAAAATTTTCGGGAAGAGGAGTTACAGAAATAGAACAAGTACAATTCATTGAGTGCAGTTCCAATATATGGTAACGACTATAAAATAGAGGTTAGCCATAAAATATATGATGAAATAATCAGGATAATGGTAACAAGAGACATGAAAAATGTAGACAGGAAACTACATGACAATAATAAATGAGTAAAACCAAAGGAAATACTCTATACGTGTTTTGAAGTACCTTTTTGATGTGTGATCGGTCTAGGGATGGTTACACCATGATGTCTACGATGTCTAAATAGCAATAAAATAAACAATATCTACGATGTCTACTTTGTAAGAAATAAACAATGTCTACGATGTCTACTTTGTAGAAAATAAAAAATATCTATGATGTCTACAATGTTACGATGTCTACAATATCTACGGTCAGATCACACATCTGTTGGGTACTTTCCCTTCCTGACATGAATGGTAAGAATATGACAAGATATGAAAGAGAGACAAGATGTGGTAATCGTGTGACAAGCGTGTCAAGAATTAAATATAAATGACTAATAATAAAATATAGTAATTAATAATATCGAAAATGTACAACAAGTGTACTCGCCTGGGACCTTAGCTGGTGAAACAGATAACCTCGTTGGGTCCAGAATAGTCCACTTGGCTAGGGTTGATGCAAGGAAGTCCAAATTCGTCAAGGAAATAGAAAAGTTTAATTAGTCATGGTCAAGGATTTATAATCGTAAGAATCTAAGTATATTTATGTATAATAGTTGAAAACTATATATATCTTTTGAGAAATTATCTAAAACTTTATTGAAAAGAAACATTTAACATATATAACTTTAGGATGTACTATTCCAATGAAACCCAAATGCTAAGCCCACTACTATATTATTTATATAAAGAGCAAAAACATATTATAAAGCCCAAATACTAATATAGAAATCTTTTAGTCGAAATGTGTCTAATAAAATATTTATGCCCATTAACCATTCACATTTGTAATGCCCAAAATATAATAGCAATAATATCATAAATAATAATTATTAATAAATAATAAACCTATGGTAGTAATATAATAATAAAACCATTATATTCCACTACATACTACTAATACAATATACAAATGCATACTGTTACAAATACCATTGCTTAAAAATTACTATTAGGGTATAAACTAAATACCATACAAATTAATACAGTACAAAAATACCATAATATACATATAATTGTATAACACAATTCACCTCTCTCCCACTCTCTCTCATTTTTCTGTAAACTAAATAATAAATAAATGATAACAAAATAACAATATAACCAAAACAAAATAGACACACACACACACACACACACACACACACACACACACACACACATAGACACTATATTAAAGAAGAAAGAGAGAATGTGAAAAGAGTGGATGGCTTCGAGAGAGCACGAAAATACTTACAGAGATGGCTAGACATAGAAGGAGCGCTGCTCTGGCGAGTTGGTCGCCGGAGGAGTGGCTTACAACCCGGTCGAGTGCAGACAGCGCTCGACCATATCGTGAAGGCGGCAGCTTCGGGCGCGCCCAAAGGAGGGGACGAATCTGGGGAGATTGCCGCACTAGGAAGAGCAGCTCCGATGACGGGTATTTGACCGGCGCGGGGTAGAGATGCGGCCGTAGTGGTGTTGACGCCGACGCGCTGGCCAGAGAATGCAGCGTGAGACAGAGAACATTGCTCGTTCCTGGTGGATGCGGTAGAATGCTAGGAGGCCGAGGTTAGGGTTTCTTTTCCTCTTTCTCTACTGGTGTTTGTGGTGGTGGTGACGCCTGTGGGTGATGGGTTACGACGGATAGCCTGACACGGGAAGGGTAGCAGACATGGCGGTGATGATGGGGTCGTAATGTAGTGGTGGTGGTTGGATGCTTCATCTCTGGTTATGGCGGAGGCTGTGGAGGAGTCGATGTCGATGATGGTGCATGCCGGAGTAGCACAGATTTGTACGGTGAATGCACGGTGAGGTTGCCGGCGATGCTGTGGATGCTCAAGGCTCGGAGGCTCGGCCAGGGGTTTAGGATTTGGATTTGGATTAGAGTCGGGATTTGGTGTCTGGGATTGTCAAACACGATAGAATTTTCTAACAGTAAATAAATAGTGGAAGAAAGATAGACACGGACACTTCGGCACCGTTATTATTTATTTATTGGCTGTGTGTTGCTGGCGGAAGTGTCGTGTTGATCGGCAGTGAAGATGAACGATGTCAGCATCCCTACTGGAAGAGTTAGCGGGGGGGGGGGGGGGGGGGGTTGGATGTTGTGGCGAGTCGGGTCTACGGCCGCGTATGGAGAGGGATGAGGGCTTATACTGTTTATAATGGAAGGGCAAAGAACTAACACACATATATTTTTTTTTAATATATATATATATATATATATATATATATATATATATATATATATATATATATATGTATATTTTTTTGAATTAACATATTTATAATGGAATTAACATATAATGGAAAGGCAAAGAATTAACATATATTTATAATGGAAGAGCTTATATTGTTTATAATAGAAGGGCAAAGAATTAATATATATATATATATATATATATATATATATATATATATATATATATATATATATTCCAGAATGTGCGAGCTCAGTTAAATCGTGTGTCTCCCTGCACCCGATTTTTAGTCGATCGTCATGTCGCTTCGGACTCTTCGTGCGGATCCTGTCCACACTGGCTTTTTCATCATTGCCTGGCATGTACGCCTCGTGCACTCCGTGCGCTCTAAAGCCTCACAGGACGGCCGACGTTTTTCGACGCCAGCAACTCAATGCCTCGCTTAGCCCACGACGCCGAAGGCACCACCGACGTCTACACGATGCCTACGACAGCCGATTTTGCCCAGCCACCCGTTCTATGAGTACGACGCCCTTACGATGTCTTCCTGATGCCCATTGGGCTCCGCACAATGGGCCGTGTGGTCGGTCGTCGTTTATACCCGTGGTAAAATGGTGCCGGTCCTCGACCGCCCGCGCGACGCCCTAGCCGATGAGTTTTCATGCACGGGGCACCCCATTCCGTCCCACGCCAGCTCAGATCGTGGCCATTTTTCGTCAGTCCTCCGACGTTGTGGATGCCCCGCATTGCACAGGCCAGGCTCATCATCGTCCTAACGTATATATATATATATATATATATATATATATATATATATATATATATATATATATATATATATATATATATATATATATATATATATATTTATCTATTTATATATATATATATAAAAGTATATATATATATATATATATATATATAATATATATATATATATATAAAATATATATATATATATATATATATATATATATATATATATATATATATAAATAAAAAATATATATATATAATATATATATATATATATATATATATATATTTTATATAATATATATATATATATATTATATATATATATATATAATATATATATATATATATATATATATATATATATATATATATATATATATATATATATATATATATATATATATATATATATATATATATATATATATATATATATATATATATATATATATATATATATATATATATATATATATGAAGGGATTCTAGGCATAGGTGAATCTTTACAGATAATAAATATTCAGATATGTATATCCAGCCAAGATGAAGTAGATTATCTAAATAATGTGTGTTCGATCATTTATAGGTCATTTATTTGTTTGAAAATATAAATTAATCTATAATTTTATCATATAAGTGATTTATATAGGTGATTCTCAAGGATATGACAATTAATTAAATTCAAAGGAATAACTAAGATTCGAGTTTAATCTCTTCCATAAATTTAAATCTTAAATAAATATTTTAAACATTAATTAATCAAAACCAAATATAGTATTTGATAACAATACTATTTCAAATTAATACTTAATATTATCAAATAATTCCAATCGTACAAAATTAAAAGATAATTATAATAATTCAAAAATAATAGTTGATGATAACATAATCATTTTTAAACATATTTGAAGTAGTATTTATCAAGCAACTACCAATATAATTTAAATCTATATATGATCGCCATAATAATATGTAGTACTCATTAAATAACATATATATATTGGCCGGGGGGGGGGGGGGGGGGGGGGTCGGGTGTTGTGGCGAGTCGGGTCTATGGCTGCGTATGGAGAGGGATGAGGGGTTATACTATTTATAATGGAAATGCAAAGAATTAACATATATATATATATATATATATATATATATATATATATATATATATATATATATATATATATATATATATATATATATATATATATATATTTATATATATATATATATATATATATATATATATATATATATATATATATATATATATATATATAAAGGGGTTCTAGGCATAGGTGAATCTTTACAGATAATAAATCTTCAGATATGTATATCCGGCCAAGATGAAGTAGATTATCTAAATAATGTGTGTTCGGTAACTTATGGGAGGGTCAGTTGTATAGTCAAAATTAGGATTAGTTTAATTATTTGTTTGAAAATATAAATTAATCTATAATTTTGTCATATAAGTGATTTATATAGGCGATTCTCAAGGATATGAAAATTAATTAAATTCAAAGGAATAGTTAAGATTTGAGTTTAATCTCTTCCAAAAATTTAAAGCTCAAATAAATATTTTGAACATTAATTAATCAAAACCAAATATAGTATTTGATAACAATATTATTTCAAATTAATACTTAATATTATAAAAATAATTCCAATCGTACAAAATCAAAAGATTATTATAATAATTCAAAAATAATAGTTGATGATAATATAATCATTTTTAAACATATTTGAAGTAGTATTTATCAAGCAACTAACCAATATAATTTAAATCTATATATGAACGCCATAATAATATGTAGTACTCATCAAATAACATATATATATATATATATATATATATATATATATAAGCATAAAAAAAAATATATAAATATATATATAACCATAAATAAATTTCATAGACCAAGTCAAAGAAGTTGAGAGCTTTACGCAAGTCAAACTGAGTCAGATTCAAATTTTACGCAGAGAGCAAACAGAGTAAACTCTACGCGAACTATTTTACGCGAGAGCCATCCTCAAGCCTTTACGCGGGAGACATGCTGTCCATATCGCATTTAATGCGCGTGATACTGTTCTAACAATGATTTTCTGACAGTAAATTATACAGAAGCCGAGAAGATTTTTTACACCAAACCCAACACTTGTCGTTTAGTGTGTAGATGGGCTACTTTACGCTCAAGAGACTGCTTCTTTTATGCACGAAAGCTATTCGAGCTTTTACGCTCAAGGCTTTTGTGCGCGTAGAGTTTATTTTAGCTAATTATACGCTTAAGGCTACTTTTCAGCCACTTTACACGGGAAGTCTATTTTGGGTTATTTTACGCCTAGTCTGCTACTTTACGTAGGAAGTCTATTTTGGGTCATTTTTACGCCCAATCTTTTCTGGCTATGTAAGAACGTGGTCTGCACACGTGGCTTTTATGCCACACTTATCGAGGAACGTGTATACGTGCTTTTCCCATTTTGTTGACGTTGTGGAACACGTGTCACCTTGGGTAGAGATCAAAACTCTACATGGGACATGTGTCATCACGCGTAAAGGTTGATTTTCAATCGTGGGTGGCAGGTACTTGAGTAGACACCCAATTTTGTTGCTTTTTATGCACAGAAGGTCTAGTCTATAAATAGACTTTTTTTTAACACAAAAGATCATCAAGAGAGATACAGAAGGGGAGATTCTGAGAAAACTCATGCTTTCAGAGTGATATTCCCAGAAGCATTTCTTTAACTTTTTCTCAAGAACAAGGTGAAGTAAAGCAGGAAAGCATTCAACTGTGCCATCAGTGCCGTTGTTCGATACCTTTCTGGTCACTTAGTTCTTTCGATTGTTCATCTTCCTCCAGCAGTTCTCATCATCATCATCGTGTGGTCCAAGGAACAAAGTGATCGCTCTCAGATCAGACTTCCATAGCAATACTTCCCAGAAATAATTTGTACTTTTGTACTTTTTCTAGTTTTCTTTCAAAAGCCAATTTTAGGTATTTTGTTAAGTGAAACAAAATGGCGACTCTGCTGGGGACGACTTTCTCCTCTGACGAGAAAGCAATTGCTCAATATGATGATGTGTCGGTCGGATCGACAAAGAAGACTCTGGTTGTTCACTTCGACTAGACTGCTTACGAAGAAATGCTTCGAACTGGGGGTAGTACTCGCTGCTCCAATGTTCAAAAATCTCGAAAGGTGCAAAAAGTTTGGATTCCTAAGTCCAAAGCATCCTCTGATCTTCCTGTTGTCTCCGAAGATAAGGGAATTCTTCCCACTCCTGTTATGGAGGCTCCCGTCTGGGACGAGGCAGTCTCTACTTCAGTGTTGCGCCCCGCGCATAAAAATCAGTCTCCCGTCTGTGACGTGGTAGACACCCAAGTTTTGCGCTCTACGCGTAAAAATTAGTCTCCCGTCTGTGACGTAGTAGACACTCAAATCTTGTACTCTACGCGTAAAGGTAAATCTTTCGTCTCTGACGTGGCAGATGTTCATATTTTGTGCTCTACGCGTAAAAGTAAATCTCATGTCGGTGATATGGTAGATAAAGTTCACAATGATGCCTTTGCATCTAAAGTGAATTTGCCTACACGCATGCAGCATAAAAACAAGAATTCTATTGTTGGTAAAACTTTAGTTTTTCACCAACAACCTTCTTAAACTGCTTTACGCAAGGTACCAAACCTTCAAATTACGCGTAATACTGATGGAGTTCATTGTGCAAAAAAATCTAAGGATTTACGCACGCAACTCCAGGCGCATAAAAATGTACAGTTTTGTTCTGCTAATGCAGCCAGTAATCTTCTTTATACGTAAGAGACTGAACGTTTCTCTGTCACAAATATAATAAAGAAGACGACTCCTTCTACTCCTTCTGATTTATGCGAGTTGATAGTACAAAAGCGTAAAAATAGAAAATCTCCTGTGACACTCCTTTAAGAAAATCACCATTGTGAGTGTTACCAGATTGTAATTAAATGTTGCTTTTCGGCTTCGAAACGGTCAGTTTTTGACCGATTAAGCTACAATGTGCCTCAGCAACAAATTGATGATCAAGAACATGAGTTATCCTATGCATCAGTCAACATGGCATCTCATACCAATAGAGGACGACGTCCAAGACGTAATTCGTCCCGGACTCCAAGCCAACAACATTTCAACCGACACTTTGATACTTTTGAAGGGGTATATCAGAATACTCGATCAGGAGTTCAAAGATCGTTGCAATCTTCAGATTCAGAAGCTGGGGGTACCCAGTCGTTGGAGTCAGAAACTGATAGCGTTGATTCATACCTCTACACCAATCCCTCCGTATGTTCAAGGAAGGTTGAATCCTATGCTATCGAAGATGAACCGGAGATATCAACTGCTAATACAGAACAACGCCTCTCTGCAGTTGAGCAATCACTGAAGGACATGCTTGCCATGATGCAAAATATGCATCAAATAATAATAACTCAGCAAACTGTTCAGCCGGCAGTGATAACATCGGTTCAGGTAGCAGCACAAACTCAAGATAGTTAAGAGGTTGATACACCTTTGAATAATCTTACTCAAGAGCCTGCTATCAATCAAAATTCTGTAGCTCCAGATCCTCTCATTCCAGAAGATGTACCACCTCCGGTGGGGGTTACGGTACATCCAGTAACTATTCAATCGAATGTGCTTCCTCAAACTAGTGAAGCTATTCAAGCAGTACGTGAGCTAAAAGCACAGTTTGAAGTTCTAAAGCACAAGGATCAGCTCCAGAGGTCAGGGATTAAGCAACCTTATCCTCCTCATTGGAAAGATGTACCCTTTCCTCTAAAATTCAAGCCACAATCGATGGTGTTATTTGATGGAAAGGCCTCTCATAGTCAATATATCAATTATTTTGATATTATGACTGTGCATCTGCAGAAGAATGATGCTCTTCTCATCCAAGTTATCATCGGGTGTTTAACGGGTTCAACATATGACTGGTAGCGTAGTCTACCCGACAATTACATATTGTCTTTTGACGAGTTTAAAGCAATGTTTCTTTCCCATTTCTATGAAGAAGGCATGGACATGAATATGTCATCCTTAATAGAGATTAAATAGAAAGAGAAGGAAGATACTCGGACGTTTATTGAACATTTTTGACAAGCAACTTTGAAGATGCCTCCTGGTATGCCAGATTCAGCATTGATTGATACATGCAAAATGAATCTGCGACCAACCATTACTGTTTTTACAAGCTCTCAATTCATAGATTGGGCCTCGTTCATTATAGCAGCAGTTTCAGCTGAGACCAATGGTAGATTGGCTCGTAAACACGAGATGATCTTTGCTTCAGAAGACAAAGGAAAGAAAGCCTCTTCAGGTAATAATTCCGACAATCGCAATGGGAAAGGAAAGAAAACCCTAGTGGTTAATCTTTCAAAACCCAAAACGACGCCAAATAATCTGGAGTCTTCCAAACCAAAAGAAGAGTACTCTTTTGATGACAGTGATATCCAGCGATATTCCAATGTCTTATGAAGAGTGGCAAACTCCAGATTCCAGAGCCAAAAAGACCTAATGAGGTAAATCTGACTGACAATTCCAAATATTGTATCTATCATAGATACATAAATCATCCTACCAAGGCTTGCTATGTTTTAAAGAAGAAAATCCAAGAGTTGATAAATGCTAATGCCATCGCTTTAACCAATGATGAGCATATAGTTACAACTAATATAATTTCTCTTCAATTTGGAGGTTTTTCTCCACAGCAAGTTTCAGATGGAATTGTCCCAATTCCAAAGGCGACAATGAAGATTGTAAATCTTTCGCCAGCTAGAGAGCAAAGTGAAGGATTATTGCCTCTCACATTAAAAAAATGGTGAAATCATGTGGGTACATCCTGATTTAGTACCTGAAATGGAGAATGAAAGTAAAACTTCAAAATCTGAGAAAGGTCGAAAAGTCAAAACCTACAATATAATTTCTCATGTTGTTACTCCAGATCATGATGATTTGGATCATCTTTGACGGATCGATAAATGTTAGAACATGGAAAAGGTCCCACGGCCGTCTTAGAAGTGTGTTCAGCGTGCTTTTAAAGTGACACTCGAATCCTTCGTCCCATGGCTTGGGAGAAGGAAGTTGGCTTAAATTGCTAAGTTGCCACGACACTCGAATTAGCCTAAGTCATAGGCGTCGCCCGCTCTTGATAAAGCATAAACGGTCCCATCATTTTGCCCCAAAACTTGAATTGGCCTAAGTCATAGGCGTCGCCCGTATGAATGCTTAATAAAGCATGCACGGTCCCGTCGTCCAAGGCATGGTATAGCCTTTGCATATCCCGTGAGTTAAGTCGTCTTGTACGGCTTTTGGCTTAAGTCTAGGCACCCGAGAACTTGGTTGTTCAAGTCGAACGTGTGCACGGCACGTTCCCTCGATTGCGAGGCTCGGCGTAGCCTTTGCTCGTCGAGTCGTTGCCCGAATAAGTTAGGCAAGAGTTGTACTGGGCTATCAAAGCCATTTCTAGCACTGTCCCACTCTATCTGCGGTTGTCAAATCGCGTTGTCCCTCGAGATCAAGGCTCGTCTTATAACTTATATGACTTGAGCGACAACGTCGCCTAGAGAACATGGTCTGTCTAAGGCATGAGCCACGGTCGGCACGATGTAAAGTTAGCCACGGTCTATGGCATTTAAGGAACACGTTTGGTTCAAGTTAAGTTGGAAGGCTATGCAGTAGTCGTTTCCTGATATATGAGGCGGTCCCTCGGTTGGGAGTCTCACGTTCCTATGCATGTTAAGAAGTATGAGGCGGTCCCTCGGTTGGGAGTCTCACATTCCCTTGTACGTTAAGAAGTATAAGGCGGTCCCTTAGTTGGGAGTCTCACGGTCCCGATGCACGTTAAGTAAAATGTGGTTCAGAGCACGAGTGCTAAGTATAGTTCCAATCGTACCAACAAATTAGGCCATGCATTTACGTGAGTCTAGATGTCTCGTAGGTGCGTGGTCATGGACAACTTGTCGACAAGGGCGATGTTTCTTCGAGCGGCAACTCGGGGCCACGTGACCGACTCGGCCTAGGAGGAAACACGATATAGCCGAGCTGGGTATGAAGCAACCGGTAGTTCGGGGACTTGCATCGGGGATCGCAACCTGCGGTGCAATAGTCCCGATTGCCAGGCTATGTCCACGATGGCTTGTCATGCCAGTGACCTTTCATATAGATAATTGGTGTGCTAAGCGGCGAATCTGTATGTACGATGTCGGTCGTAACAAAGGAAGTGTAAGCACGGTATGACTTGAGTTATGAAACGGGTGCTCGGTTGCACCCAAAGTATTATGAGGCCTAGGGTTTGGCTAAGTAAAGGGCCGTGCTTCGGCACGAGATGTGGCGTCGAGTGTTAAGTCGTTGGCATAGAGTTGCATAAGTCAAACTGGAGTCGTTGCGAGTTAAGTCGAGAAGGACTGTAGGGCAAGTTGGGTGAAGTTACGTTGAGTTATTGGGAACGACCTTAATTATGAGGAACGACTGTGCTGTCATAACACAAGTATGGGTAAGTCAGTAAGTGGTGAGGCACTGCCTCAAGAAGGTAGCACGGTCACAAGGAAATAGGGTCTATCGTGGAGTTACGTTCCTGATTATGACCGTAAGGCAAACACGACTTGATAGGTTAACATTGTCGGCACGAGAAGGGGTATAGAGGCAGCGTATGAGTTAACTTTGTTGTTGCAAGCACGAGATGGTCCTCAGACACAAGTATGCCAAGGCGTCTGTCATAAAAATTGATCCTAAGGCAAGACTAGGAAGACAATCTTAAAGGGACTTGCATTGTATAAAGTAAAATAAACGTGTTAGTTTTGTATGGGTGGGCGAGGAGCTCACTCTACCAGTACAGTTGAGTACTGACACCCACATAGTTTTCAAGTACAGGCGCAGGTAGAAGCTCGTGTTGCGGAGCTCGCTTGGATGCGTCGAGGCCTGGAGTTCCTTAGAAATTCGAAGTGTGCAGCCGCATGAAGTCAAGATATATACGGGACATAATGTGTGGATATCGCCTTCTGAAGCTTTCGCTGGCTCAAGACATATATTGAGAGATGAGAGAGAGCTGAGTGACTTGTAATGTAAGATGAGTGAGCTTGAGTGAGCTTGAGAGACTTGTAATCTTGGCCTTACGCCCCATTGTAACCTTTGTTTCAATATCAATAAAAGAGTGTTTTACAATGACTTGTGTTTTACTTCAAATTCTGCTGATGTTATTCAATGTCTCTGTATGGGACTTCTGTGCGACGACCCCGTCGCAGTCGCTAAAATCGGCCGTTATTGAACCCGCCTTGCACGAGCGCAATCTAGGCTCGTATGGCATCACGCCTTAGCGAGGACGATCGCTCTTATAGAAGCGGGGCGTGACATAATGGTATCAGAGCACGGCTTTACGTCCTTGGACTTCATGTCGATCTCTTAGTTTTGAAAGCTCGTCATTGGAAGAAGAAGTGTGCGCTCTCTCTCGAATGTCCCTCGGCATGTCCATACAATAAGTCTAAATATTTTCAAAAGCTCGTTCAGGCGTTCAATCGAACGCATCGATAGGAAATGGCCTTTGTGCCGAACGGTGTCAAACTTGACTTGATAGAAAACATGTACAAAAGTTAGTAAGTCGCGTGCGTGCCCAACTAGTCCTACGTCGACATTAGAAAATGAGCGTGCAAACTCGAGTATTGTTCGCACGGGATGGCTATGCACACGACCTTTTGGCTAAGTTATGTCGCGTGTCGCGCGCCTCGACTTTTTGGTGCAATCGAGTCGCGAGCAATATCAAGTATCGCTCGATCGGGAACGGAGATACACTTAGAGTGTATATCGAGAGAAACGCTATCGAACTAGCGCTTAGGCATACTCGGAAGATTGGTTTGGATTTTGAGGAATAGTACGAACGACATAGTACGTTAATATGACATGAGTGATTACGCTAGAGATTCATCGAACAAATCTGAAAGATGTATTAGTGCGTGGTACGAGCGTGATTGAGGACTAGAACGGATGGCTCGAATCCGAGTGGTGTATGGTTTGTCTTGGAAATCATTCGAACAAAAATTGAGGATTAGAGGTAACACGAATATGTCGTCGAGGCGATGCGATCACGCAGAGCCTTAGAACGCGTCACGCTTAGTTGGTCATGATTTCAAATGTCCCGAACGAGATGTCGTTCGAACAACTTGTGAATGGGCAACGCGAGTTAGAAAACGATTCGGAACAATGAATAAAAATGAATGTCTTGATCGAGGAAGTCTAGAGGATCGCAGATGTGATTTCGGATTCGATCGAATGGAATCGTAGTATATCCAAATTAACGATTCAGAGTTCATTGCGAAAGGAAGATCATCAGGTTACGTACATCATTGATGGTATTGAAGTGTATCAAAGATCGATGTACGATAACTCGGTAGTACTCTGATTCAAGAATGACTTAGCGTGCGTGACGGTCGAATTTGAGGATTGAGTAGGTCCAATCTGCGTATCGAGAATGAATTAGTCTAGACGCAAGCAAGAGTTATGCCCCGATAAGAATGATTATTCCGTGGGAGCGTTGCATGGTGATTCATGAACCACCGTAGATAATCGAACTCGCATGAGATTGGGGCACAACATATTGTCGAGCTAGACGACCTCGTGATCGAATAGATGAATTGGTTAGAATTGGTGATTTGAAATAGAATCGAATATGCGCAATGAGTGCTTTGATGCGAATTAGGTGATCGTGCTCGATGTTTAGAAATCTGAGTGACGCGAGCTTGGGTAGAAAACCCCGTACTATCGACTTTGGTTTGACACTAGGATTTGGGGTCAGTATTGGCATTATTGTTAGGGAACTATGATTCCAATCCTGACCTTGACTTAGACTTGAGAAATGGCCTAGCAGTTAGGCGATACGCCCCTGTTTCAAGAGTTAGCAATCGAAAGATTGATCTTGAGGATTGGCGTGGATGGATAGGGTGAATCAAGAGTATAGGAATACCCCTCACGAGATTCGGCTGACATGTATATATTTCAGGGATGCTTGAGTATGTGCACGATGCGACTCTAGTGAGAACGACGAATTCTCTATCATGCGGCTTGGCTGAATGCATGTATTTTGGGGACGGCTGGAATACGTGTACAATCCGTCCAAGTAATACGTTGAGTTCTAGCGAGACATGGGGAATGGAAAGTATCGAGGATTTGAGATCGTGTTAAAGGAATAGATTGAAAGTAGTACGAGCGTGGCTTGGAATCAAAGTAACGCATAGGAGGAGTGTGTATGGTAAGTTATGGTGTAGCACGCACGACGGTTATAGCTCCGTGTCTAGGCACAATTAAGTCTTGGCCATAGAAATGGTAGGATGGCTTGCCTTCAGGAAAGTCTTGAGGACGAGACTTGTTCTGAGTGGTGTATGTTGTAGTACCCCGTTCCGTAAAGTCAATCGGAGGAATCGAAATGCCAACGGCGTTTGGACTTAGCCTTGTAACAGCTGCTCGAAGGCTCGCTCGGTCGAGGCGACTCATCGCTAAGGTGGGGTAATTTCGGTGAACTTGCCTCATCTTAGCCTTCACATAATAACTCGCATGTTTTCAACTTGCACAAGTAGGCTAATATAAAAGCTACGAACGCACATTACTAAGGAAATAATCCCGACGGGTCGATAAATGCTAGAACTTGGAAAAGGTCCCATGGCCGTCTTAGAAGTGTGTTCAGCGTGCTTTCAAAGTGACACTCGAATCCTTTGTCCCGTGGCTTGGGAGAAAGAAGTTGGCTTAAATTGCTAAGTTTCTACGACACTCGAATTAGCCTAAGTCATAGGCGTCGTCCGCGTGAATGCTTGATAAAGCATGAACGGTCCCATCGTTTTGCCCCAAAGGCTTGAATTGGCCTAAGTCATAGGCGTCGCCCACATGAATGCTTAATAAAGCATGCACGGTCCCGTCGTCCAAGGCTTGTCACAGCCTTTGTACGTCCCGTGAGTTAAGTCGTCTTGTACAGCTTTTGGCTTAAGTCTAGGCACCCGAGAACTTGGTTGTTCAAGTCGAACGCGTGTACGGCATGTTCCCTCGATTGCGAGGCTCAGCGTAGCCTTTGCTCGTCGAGTCATTGCCCGGATAAGTTAGGTAAGAGTTGTAATGGGCTATAAAAGTCATTTCTAGCACTGTCCCACTCTATCTGCGGTTGTCAAGTTATGTTGTCCCTCGAGATCAAGGCTCGTCGTATAACTTATATGACTTGAGCGACAGCGTCGCCTAGAGAACAAGGTCTGTCTAAGGCACGAGCCATGGTCGGTACGATGTAAAGTTAGCCACGGTCTATGGCATTTAAGGAACACGTTTGGTTCAAGTTAAGTTGAAAGGCTATTTAGTAGTCGTTCCCTGATATATGAGGCGGTCCCTCGGTTGGGAGTCTCACGTTCCTATGCACGTTAAGAAGTATGAGGCGGTCCCTCGGTTGGAAGTCTCACGTTTCTATGCACGTTAGGAAGTATGAGGCGGTCCCTCGGTTGGGAGTCTCACGATCCCGATATACGTTAAGTAAAGTGTGGTTCAGAGCACGAGTGTTAAGTATAGTTCCAATCGTACCAACAAATTAGGCCATGCATTTACGTGAGTCTAGATGTCTCGTAGGTGTGTGGTCATGGACAACTTATCGACAAAGGCGATGTTTCTTCGAGCGACAACCCAGGGCCACAGGACCGACTCGGCCTAGGAGGAAACATGATATAGCCGAGCTGGGTATGAAGCAACCGGTAGTTCGGGGACTTGCATCGGGGATCGCAACCTGCGGTGCAAGGGTCCCGATTGCCAGGCTATGTCCACGATGGCTTGTCGTGCCAATGACCTTTCATATAGATAATTGGCGTGCTAAGCGGCGAATCCTCATGCATGATGTCGGTCGTAACAACGGAAGTGTAAGCACGGTATGACTTGAGTTATGAAACGGGTGCTCGGTTGTACCCAAAGTATTATGTGGCCTAGGGTTTGGCTAAGTAAAGGCCCGTGCTTCGGTACGAGATGTGGCGTCGAGTGTTAAGTCGTTGGCATAGAGTTGCATAAGTCAAACTGGTGTCGTTGCGAGTTAAGTTGATAAGGGCCATAGGGCAAGTAAGATGAAGTTACGTTGAGTTGTTGGACACGACCTCAATTATGAGGCACGGCTGCGCTATCATAACACAAGTATGGGTAAGTCAGTAAGTGGCGAGGCACTGCCTCAAGGAGGTAGCACGGTCACAAGGAAATGGGGTCTATCGTGGAGTTGCGTCCCTGATTATGGCCGTAAGGCAAACAAGACTTGATAGGTTAACATTATCGGCACGAGAAGGGGTCTAGAGGAAAAGTATGAGTTAACGTTGTTGTTACAAGCACGAGATGGTCCTCAGACACAAGTATGCCAAGGCGTCTGTCATAAAAACCGATCCTATGACAAGAATAGGAAGACAATCGTAAAGGGACTTGTATTGCACAAAGTAATTAAAACGTATCGATTTTGTATGGGTGGGCGAGGAGCTCACTCCACCAGTACAGTTGAGTACTGACACCCACATAGTTTTTATGTGCAGGCGCAGGTAGAAGCTCGTGTTGCAGAGCTCGTTTGGATGCGTCGAGGCATGGAGTTTCTTGGCAATTCGAAGCGTACGGCCGCATGAAGTCAAGGCGTATACAGGACATAATGTGTGGACATCGCCTTCCGAAGCTTCTGCTGGCTCAAGCACTGTATCGAGACATGAGAGGGAGCAGAGTGACTTGTAAAATGAGAGAAAAGTGAGCACGAGAGACTTGTAATCATGGCTTGCGCCTATTATAATTTGATTGTTCAATATCAATAAAGAGTTCTTTTGAATAACTTGTGTTTTGATGTTAAATTCTGCTGCATGTTCAATGTTTCTGCTTGGGACTTCTGTGCGACGACCCCGTCGTCGCCGATGAAATCGGCCGTTATGAAACTGCCTTGCACGAGCGCAATCTAGGCTCGTGCGGCATCACGTCTTAGCGAGGACGATCACTCCTACGCGAGCGGGGCGTGACATTTACCTAGAATATAGATATTTTGTAGCCCATACCCATTGGTCAACTAAGGCCTGATACAAGAACCAGTAGGACGACTGTATACGCAAGCACACCGAATAAGACTTAGATCCTTGTGAAACTCGAACTATTTATGACTGCTTTCAACGTATTCTCTCGTACTTATACTTTAAACTACCATAAATGACGACGCTATTTATAGCCTAGTTTTGCAAGCTTATTCTTTGTCGAGCTTATTCAGAACATATATATACTGGGGACGCCCACAAGCATATTATCTAATTAGAATCAACGTATTATGGTCTGATCAATCATAGTGCACTTGGTTCGCTCTTCATATGATTATTCCACGTGGATTAAGATATATAGGTATCTAGGATCTCATTCACGACTGCATTGACAGTTTCTCTTGAATTACACATTCGCCTTTGAATCACGTTATTGAATTCAATGACATCTTTCTTGAACTCTTTATTGCTTTTGTCTTTCACTGATTGGGAAGACGAACGCTCGTATTTGATAGATAGATACAGAGTATCCCCATGGCAATGGTAGTTATATGCACAAGTATAGCAACCATCGGCCAAGCCATATAACTACAACCTTGCCTAAAGTTGCTCGTCCTTCCCTCGACCCTAATACTAATATCGTGACCTTCTAGTCATGTGAGCTTGAAAAATGAGTAAGATCTTACCCTTGGGTAAACCACAAACCTAGGAGACTACCTAATCTCTAGGAATCAATTATTGTGAGTCTCCAAACATTCATCCTGATTCTTGGCTTAACAAGCGACCTGTATGCCTTAAGTCAAACCTTACTTGACTAGGCCCCCACAGTTTAGACAGAGAAGAATAGGCCAAAACAAGGACAAGCATTACAAGGACTGTGGTAGACACCCATTCCAAGATTAGAGATTCAGTAGATGTTACTCTAGGTACAAAATTCTATTATCAAAGAAGTGACTTAGTATTAGAACAACACATTCACCAGCTTAGCCAAAATCTGTAGCATGACGTCCCGTCGTTATGTTGTATTAGTAATCAACAAGTGATGCATGAGCACTACATTCAATACCTCTAGAACCCTGGTGACTATAGTCTGGCAAGTTTGTCACAAATAGAAATTTACGACTTAGTAGTTAGAGATCTTTCCTATGATGTGCTTTAGAGTTCGTTATCCCACCGATAGACTCTCGTATACCATGGACAAGCGGGTCATTCCATCTTATCGACTCAGGTACCATTGTACGCGATTATTTCCATTTATTAGGACTCAGGGTACGATCCTCGAAACTGATTCACAACTACCCTATCATGTTATCGATCACATCATGACTTATTATTACTAAAGGTCAAGGTACGATGTCGCGACTCAAATATTCCTAACCTCATTATTCCTAAAAACTATGTCCTAGTCTCTAGAGTGAATAGATTCTAAGCCATTCTTACTTTTAGGAATTAGGGGATCACCGATTGATTGAGGTAAATTGGTTCTCACTAGGATGATAAATTAGTGACTCGTGAACTCCTACTTGTCCAAGTTTTTGGTTTCTGCTTCACCTGTTGGACATTTGTTGTAACGATGCACAATTTATCATCTATTTCACAACAGTTTATGGGTCATGTGATTAAGATCTTTCTTGGTTTCATGATAGGTATCATAGCAAGACAACATGCAATCATAGAACGTAATCCTTTTTTATTAAGCGTGCATCTAAAGGATCTATGAAGGACTTACATTATTCATATTATCAAGATGGTTCCACGCCACGATCGTATATCCTTCAGAGCAAACCTTTCGCATATCCCCAAGTCCAACAAGGCTTCATCAAACCAACTAGTCATTATAATGCACAGCGTGAAGTAGGACATTACAGTCGCTATTTTGTATAAAAATGTCGATCTTCGACCACGCAACAAAACTGTTGTGGTTGGAAGAGTCCCAAGCGGAATGTGGTCGAAACCTTTGAGTCTTAGTGAAGTGTTTGACTTCAATCATTGGAAGTATCACACTGACACAATTCCTAAAATAAGCAAAAGGTTTGCCCCCCTGAAAAGCAAGTATTCCATGAGGGTTATCCAATTCGTGGGAAAGAAATACTCTGCTAGAGGTAAAAAAATTGTCGGAAATAAACATCATACGTGGCTAGTCATTCTGCAGAGAATAAATATCTTACTCGGGGTAGATGTTCAAGGGTGATGGTTTATCTACTAAACCTAATGTTCCTGTTCGAGATCTTCAAAAAAGGATGCTTCTGGAACTTTTTTTGGTCAAGCTTGTTCAGGATCGTTTGAGTTACGACTTGAGATAACGTCCCATTCAAAAGAGGAAGAATTCTGACGACCCAAAGGCTATACTATATTGGCCTATTGGTTAATACTTCACTTATGGTCATCAAATAAAATCCAGTATTGTTTTTTCGAATGTTACGGAATGCCTGTTAGACCCTCAATCTTTAGTAGGCTTCAGGCCACTGCCTCTATGAGACAAGGAGCTTAAAGGCAACAACAATATGGTGTTAATAATAAGCTTCTGTTAGCCTCTATCAATATGGTAGGATGTCATTCGAGAAAAAAGAAATGGAAGCAGGAAAGAGATGTCGACCTACCCCTTGTGTTGGTGGCTAAACCCTAGATGTCCAGAATGAGTCAGGACGAGAGCCTCATTATATTCCTGCGAAAGGCGTATATCAAGGCACCCGATCAAAGTGACATTTATCACCATCACCCTATGATACCCCATCTGGGGGTAGCCATCACACTAATTCAAAATCCAAAGCGGAAAGCACTTATTTAGCTTACATATCTTTTGATATAATCCTATTCGTAGAGCGGCTAGTCGCATCAACCTATATGATGGCACAAGACGAAGGATCTAGCAAAAATATGGGTCAACATCTACAGAATATGAAGTTAAAATTCGAGGAGCTTCGAACTCTTTCAATGACTGTGGTAACACAGCTAGCCTCTGTTACTATAGCTCTTCAACCTCAGGTGTCCCCTTTTCTCAATGAAGATGACCCCTGATGTTGCTGCCACATTCACTACTCTAGAGCCTGATGTAGTCGGGGTTATGACTTCCCTAGAGGATGCGATCAAGAACTTAGAGGCTATGTTTTAGTCTTCGCTCAACCGAGACAATCTCTAGAAAGCAGGAGTAAGATTGCCCTACCTGATTAAGTGGGATGAGGTTGTTAGTCGACCAACTAAAAACCACCCACGTTTGTATCGTATGACATGCTAACATCCCCAAGTCAGCACCTTCATCACTTCACATCCCAAATATAGGGTATCGCAACAAATAATGCATTAAAGGGAATATTGTTCATCGACACCCTCCAGACTGCTTACGAGTGGTTCTGCAGTATTCATCCTTGATTCATCAAAACTACGAATGACTTGAAAACGACTTTCTATTATTGGTTATATCGGGAAAAGTCCATCTTTATCATGCCCTCCCTTATTAATACCAAATAAATTGAAGGAGAAGTGACCAACGCATACATTAAGCGATTCTGGTAGTTGCCCCAAAATTGCCCGTAAAGAATTCTAGAGTCCATGCTTATGGATATATACAAGAACCTGGTACTTCAAGGTTTGTATTAGCATATGCCCTTTCAAGAACTCGGCAACATTGATTGATGGTGCCAAATCAACGAAAAAGCAAGCTGTTAATCTAAAAAAATTAGGCTTCGAAAGGGACAATTCTGACGATAATAGGCACCCAAAACAAAATAACAATTCAAAAGAAAAAGATAAGAGTGTATGGTCATCGAACTCCCAACCAATGATCAGCACAAGCAGCTGTAGCAAAGGGAGCCAATGCCACCTTCACTGCTACACTATTATACATTCAACAAAGATTATACAGTATAATTCTTTGACATCTTTCTATAAGGAAACAAATAATAAGGGTAGGAGACCTAATGAAGTAGGACGTATCGAGGACCCTAACTATTGTGAGTTTCATCAGTATGAACATCATCCTACTACACAATGTCATGTGCTTAAGGACAAGATCCAACATTTGGTAGACTCTAAAGCTATCACACTTCGCAACAACTAGAAGAAAGCAGGGTCGGCCCTGGCCCAAGGCCGCTAGGGCGACCTCCCAAGGCCTACGGATCATGAGGGCCAAAAAATAATTTAAAACAAAAATATGTTAATAACTTTATATCCAAATTAGAACTACAAAAATATTATTAGATAGCAATGTAATCAGTCGCTATATAGCAACTGATTAGCGACTAACTGGCAACCAATAATTTTGTAAAATAATTTTTAAGTATACATCGTTGCGTAAGTCACTAGAATGTCGGTAAAACAATACTGACTGCCTAGCGACTAAAATTTCCATTACTGGCCACCACTAAAACTGGCACAACATCCCTTCATCTTCTCATTCTCAAATTTTTAACAAAAAATTACTTTCCCCCATCCCTGATCTCAACCCCCGTCCCCCTCGACGACCCTATCATGCCCCGGTTCCGTAAGACTGATCGTCCTTGCTAAGTTGTGATGCCGTGTGAGCCTAGGTTGCTCTCACGTAAGACAGATTCCATAAGGGACGATTTCAGCAGCTTGCGATGGGGTCATCGCACAAAAGTCCTAAGCAAAGAAGTTGAATAACACCAAGACATGTATAAAATGATATACTTTATTGATATTGAAACAAGATTACAAGGGCACGAAGCCAAGATTACAAGTCTCTCAAGCTCACTTTCTCTCAAATTATAATCACTCAGTTCTCTCTCAGAATATAAGTCACTCTACTCTCTCTAATCTTTTAATACAATATAATGAGCCAGCGGATGCTTCAGAAGGCAATGTCCATACATTATGTCCTGTGTAGGTAAAGTTTTCAACACGATCGTATGCCTTGAAATGCCAGGAAACTCCATACCATAGTGCGTCCAAGTAAGCTCCACCTTGACGAGCAAGTACCTATAACCTACATATAAAAACTATTGGGTGGTCAATACACAACCATACTGGTGATATGAGCTCCTCGCTCACCCATAAAAAACCAACATGTTTATTTTAATAAGTGCAACATATTATTTTGATTATCTTTCTAATCTTGCCTTAGGATTAATTCTAATACTTATACTCCTCGCCTACTCGTGTTGCAACAACGTGATCGTGCTCCAAAATCCTTCTGACCTTGCTATATAACTCATTCGTGCAACATTATGGTCGTGTCTTACAACAATAACTTATTTATCTATTGTGCCTGTAGACTATTTCCGTGCCAACAAAGGTAACGTATCGACTCGTTCTTGTACTTTTGGCTCATATTTTGAGACATAACAACATGGTCGTGCCATAAACTATGTTTGTGCTTCAAGATCGAGAATATGCTGTAGGAGCGTAAAAAGTGCTTCATAGAATGAGTCAAAGAGATGGAGCATTTCATTCAAAATAATCTATTTTACGCCTAAGACAGGCTAATCACTTTACGCCAGGGTCAAGCCAATGGTTTTTACGCCAGAGATAAGCTAACCACTTTACGCTGGACAAAGTTGTCGAGTCTTGCATTTAATGCAAAGTCTGACATGAATATTTACTGACGGCATATATCACAGAATTCGAAGGGATTTGTTTTACACAGAGACCAATGTTATCATTTAGTATGTGGACTGAGCTATTTTACGCTCACAATATGGCTGCTTTTACGCATGGAGACTATACGAGTTTTTACGCTCAAAAGTTGACGTGTGCATAAAGTTTATTTGGGCTACTTTTACGCTCAAGGTTGTTTATCAACCACTTTATGCGAAAAGTCCATGTCAGGGCTATTTTACGCCTAGTCTACTGCTTTACGCTCAGAATATATTTGGATTGTTTTTATGCCCTATTCTTTCTGACTAATTCGGAACGTGGTTTGCCTACATGGCTTTCATGCCACACATTCCGAAGAACGTGTGTACGTGCATCCTATTTTATTAAAATAATAGGACACGTGTCAATATATGCAGAGGATGACTTCAGTCATAGGTGGCAGTTGTTAGCGTAAAGACAGAACTTTTGCTAGGTTTTACGCACAAAAAGCCAAGTCTATAAATAGACTAATTTTTCTGATAAAAGGATAGACAGAGGGAGAGAGACAGGAGAGAATACCTAGAGATCAGAACCCAGAGATTTTGATTCTCCAGAGCATTCTTCTTCAACTTTCCTTTCAGAACAGAGTGAAGCAAAGCAGGAAAGCATTCGGCCTCGCCATCAGTGCCCAAGTGCGTCGATACCTTTCTGGTGACTTAGTTCTTCCAACTGTTCATCTTCTAGCAGTGATCTTCATCATCATCGTATGGTCCAAGGAACAAAGTGATCGCTTTCAGATCAGACTTCCATAGCAATACTTCCCAGAATAATTTGCACTTTTTGTACTTTTTCTTGTTTTATTTTCAAAAGCCGATTTCAAAAGGCATTTTTGTTAAGTGAAACAAAATGGCGACTCTGCTGGCGACGACCTTCTCCTCTGACGAGGAGGCAATTGCTCAATACGATAATGTGTCGATCGGATCGACAAAGAAGACTCTGGTTGTACACTTCGACTAGACTGCTTATGAAGAGATGCTCCGAACTGGGGGTGGTTCTCGCTGCTCCAATGTTCAAAAATCTCGCAAAGCACGAAAAGTTTGGATTCCTAAATCCAAAATAGCTTCTGATCTCTCTGTTGCTTCTGATGACAAGGGAATTCTTCCCACTCCTGTCATAGGGGCTCCCGTTCGTAACGAGGCAGTCCTTACTTCAGTGTTGCACTCTAAGTGTCGCAATTTATCTCCCGTCTGTGACGGTGAAGATAATTAGGTTTTACGCTCACTGCGTAAGAACCAAGTTTTACGCCCGGAGCGTAAAAATGATGTTTTACGCCCAGCGAGTAAAAACCAAATTTTACGCTCAGTGCATAAGAATGAGTCTCCCATTTGTAATGAGGCAGACTCTAATGCTTGTGCTTCGGAGTGTAAGAATAAGTCTCCCGTCTGCGACGTGGTAGACACACATAAATTACGCTCTTCGCGTAAAGGAAAATCTTCCGTCTGTGACGTGGTAGATAATCAATTTTTACGCTCTACGCGTAAAGGTAAGTCTCCTGTCTGTGACAGTGTAGATAAAATTCACAACGATGTTTTTATATCTAATGTGAATGTACCTAAATGCATACAGCGTAAAAATATTGTTGGTAAAGCTTCAGTTCTACACCAACAACCTTCTTATACTGCTCTACGTAAAGTACCAAACCTACAAATTACACGCAATGAAAATGGAGTCCTTCGTGCTCAAAAATCTCAAGATTTACGCACACAACTCCAAATGCGTAAAAATGTACAGTTTGGTTCTGCGAAGGCAGCCAGTAATCTTCTTTATACACAAGGGACTAAACGTTTTTCTACCCTAAATGTAATGAAGAAGACTACTCCCTCTACTCCTTCTGATTTACGTGAATTGCTAATACAAAAGCGTAAGAACAGACAATCTCCGGTGACATTCCCCAAGAGAAACACCATTGTGAATATCACCAGGTTGTAATCAATTGTTGTCGTTCGGCATCAAAACGGTCAGTTTTTGATCGATTGAGTTTTAATGTGCCTCAACAACAAGCTGATGACCAAGAACATGAGCCGTCATATGTGTCAGTCAACATGGCATCTCATACTAACAGAGGACGACGTCCGAGACGGAATACGTCCCAAACTCCAGGTCAACAACAGTTCAACAGACTTCTTGATTCCTTTGAAGGAGTATATCAGAATACTCGATCAAGAAGGCAAAGACAATTGCAGACTTCTGATTCAGAAGCTGGGGGTACTCAATCTTTTGAGTCCGAAACTGATAGTGTCGATTCATACTTCTATACTAATCCTTCTATATCTGCAAGAGAGGTTGAATCCTACGCTATTGGAGATGAACCAGAGACGTCATCTGCTAATACAGAACAACGTCTCACTGCCGTTGAGCAATCACTGAAAGACATGCTTAACATGGTACAAAGCATGCATCAAATAATATTGACTCAGCAAACTGCTCAGCCGGCAGTAATAACACCGGTACCAGTAGCAGCACAAACTCAAGATAGTCAAGGGGCTGATATACCTTTGAATATTCAAGAGCCTGCAGTTAATCAAAATTTTGCATCTCCAGATCCCATTATTCTAGAAGATGTACCATCTCCGGTGGAGATTACAGTACATCCAACAACCATTCAATCAAATGTGCTTCCGCAAACTAGTGAAGCCATTCAAGTAGTGCGTGAGCTCAAAGCACAGTTTAAAGTTTTGAAACACAAGGATCAACTCCAGAGGTTAGGGATTAAGCAACCTTATCCTCCTCATTGGAATGATGTACCCTTTCTACCGAAGTTCAAGCCACAATCAATGGTATTGTTTGATGGAAGGGCTTCTCCTTGTCAGTATATCAATTATTTTGTTATTATGACTGTACATCTGCAGAAAAATGATGCTCTTCTCACTCGAGTGTTCATTGGATGCTTGACGGGTTCAGCTTACGACTGGTATCGTAGTTTACCCGACAATTGCATTTCGTCTTTTGGCGAATTTAAGGCAATATTTCTTTCCCGCTTCTATGAAGGAGGTATGGACATGAACATGTCCTCTTTAATAGAAATCAAGCAAAAGGAGAAAGAAGATACTCGGACGTTCATTGAACGTTTCCGACAGGCTACTCTAAAGATGCTTCCTGGTATGCCAGATTCAGCGTTAATTGATACATGCAAGATGAATCTGTGACCATCCATTGCTGTCTTCACGGGTTCCCAATTCATAGATTGGGCTTCGTTTATTATAGCAGCAGTTTCTGCCGAGACCAATGGTAGGTTGGCTCGTGAACATGGAATAATTTTCGCCTCAGAGGATAAAGAAAAGAAAAATAATCCCGTTAATAATTCTGGCAATCGTAATATAAAAGGAAATGATACTCTTATGGTTAATCTTTCCAAAAATAAAATGACACCGAATAATCAGGAATCTTCTAGGCCAAAAGAAGAATACTCTTTTGACGAAAATGATATCCCAGGGATATTCCAATGTCTAGTGAAGAGTGGAAAACTCCAGATTCCGGAGCCAAAGAGGCCTAATGAGGTGAATCTGACTGATAATCCCAAATATTGTATCTATCATAGATACATTAATCATCCTACCAGTGCTTGCTATGTCTTGAAAAAAAAAATCCAAGAGCTGATAAATGGTGGTGCTATCGCTTTAGCCTATGATGACCATACGGTTACAACCAATATGGTTTCTCTTCAATTTGGGGATTTTCCTCCACAACAAATCCCAGATGAAATTATTCCAATCCCGAAGGCGACGATGAAGATTGTGAATATCCCGCCTGCTAGAGAGGAAAATGAAGGATTGTTGCCTCTCACATTAAAGAATGGTGAAATTATATGGGTGCATCCTGACTTAGTACCTGAGTTGGAAAATGAAGGTAAAACTTCAAAATCTAAGAAAGGTAAAAAAGTTAAAACCTGCAACATAATTTCTCATGTTATTCCAGATCCTGATGATTTTGATCATCTATGGGATGGCCTTCCTTTAGAAGATAGACTGAGAGGACTGAACATATGTCCTCCAAGTCTAACTCCTCCTACCAAGCTCAAGCATACTCATCAACAATGGCTAGCCATGAATAGTGTTCCCTTATATCGGGCACAACAAGTCTTCGCTGCTTATGAAAAAAACTCCTACATGGATTTTTTCTCGTATCCCGAATCCTTCTCCTATGGTTTCAAAGGTTCTTCTTCTTCCTCTATGGAACCACCTGTTGAAAGTCCACTGCCTATTCATTTATACAGTCAGTAGTCAATCCTTTTCATGAAAAGATGGGCTATGACTTTCAGAAGGCAGAATGTTTGAATTATGATAAAGGAATACGACTTCCTTTACAAATTCAAAATCAAAACTCCACTGTTGGATTGGGTTCTGAAGTTCTCATAACAATCCTTACAAGAAGAAGGCTAAGGAAAAAAGACTAAATCCTGTAATATGTACTTCCTTCTCTTGAGTCTGAAGAAGAAACTTTTGCTGGTACAAGTCTGGAAAAGAGTACCACAAAGATTATGAGGGATCCTCCAAAGAATCAGAGGATGCTGAAGTACCACCAATTCAATCGTCTCTGTTCCTGCTATGATTGAAAAGGGGAAACAGAAAGCAGTATGTTATGACGTCCCATTGAAGTCTGCTTCCAGTCAGAGGGTGGTGATGAAACCCTATAAATTTGATATTCTAGCGCAGTTGGCTAATACTCCGGCTAGATTATCTATCTTTGAATTGCTCGCCTTTCTAAAAAAAGTCACGAAACCTTGAGTGAAGCCTTGCTGCAAGCTGATTCTGTCTAGGTCAACTCAAGACTCCTGATAATACACCAGTATCATGTCCACAATGTCATAGTATGATGGAAGCAATTCCCAACATCACCTTTACACAAAAATATGCTGTTAAAGCATAACAAACATGACAGGCCTCTGTGCTACACTGGATACATTGAATCCACTAAAATTAATAGATTTACATTGATCCTGGGTCTTCAATTAGCATAATTCTTCAGAGTACGCTAAGACCTCTGAGGATTCCTACTAGTGATCTGACTTACACTAGTACCACAATAGTTGGTTTTAACTCAGGCAAGAGTAAACCACTGGGAAAATTCGTCTGAAGATTCAGATTGGTGATCTTCGATCTATGGCAACCTTCTAGGTTATCAACTCACGTATCCTACAATATTCTTCTTGAAAGACCGTGGTTACATGAGCATAATATCGTGCCTTCAACTCTCCATCAATGCTTCAAAGGGGTTGTGAAGACCGAGTTTGCTGATATCAATCCTTTCAAGGGTATTGAAGCCTATTTTTCTGATTCAAGGCTTTATAAACAAGAGCATGTGAAAGAGATATCAGACATAGCTGAAGATCAATCATCTGCTGAAGATCAGTCTATTAATGAAGATCCTCCAGAAGAGCAACCTTTGAAAATCAAGGTCAAAGGTCGAATTCAGCCCCAATCTGTCAATGATCAACCTCTGATGATCAAGGTTAAAGGAAGAACTCAAGCTTCATCTGAGGAATCAGTAAATATTCCTGCTAAGAGCCAAGTTCAACATTTTATGATCAAGGTCGAAGGGCGTACTTCTTGTACGAATGATCCAGAACCCATTGATTGTCAATCTTGGCAAATCTACGTAGAAGACGGATGATGGTCCACTAGTGATTAATCCGAAGCGTAGCAATCAGATTGTAAATATGTAAATATTGATCATTCTGTACTTTTTGATATCAATGAAGATTTCCTTTTCGAGTATATGGCTGTCAAGTTTATTGAAAGAATGACTTTATCTTCTGATAATCAAAGTCATCAATATAAAGACGATAAAACCAGGAAACATTATACATTGATCATAAGGAAAATTCCTTTCCTCCTCATGTCGATGTTGGACCTTATGCTCAAAAGTTCTTAACATCTTCTCCCTATCTTCTTCCTGTAGCCACTTCATCACAAGCTTGTGTAACTTATAGACGTCACGAAGAATCTTATTTCATGGTTCCATCTGATAAGAAAAACAAGCGCCAAATTGTGTTTGGCATGGCTAAAATATCCCTGTTGCTTAGACAGATGATCTGAAAGATAAAGATAAAGGAAGAATCCGAATTACAATATAGTCAACAATCTATCAAGATTATCCAGAATATGGGTTATGATTTGAAGACTATGCAAGGTCTCAATCAAGGCAATGGTAGACGACTACCATTATGTGATGATCCGTTTTACCAGAAGACTCGTCATGGGTTGGGATATGATCCTCCTACATGTTTAATGAAGATATACAAGAAGAATTCTCTTCTAGCTCTTCACAATCATCGGATTCAGAAGAAATCCAATTTATCGAATCTGATATATCACCCCTCATATGTTAGAGGAGACTATTATGATGAATCTGAGCAAATATTTTCAGCTTATATGGTTCAAATTGATGGTGAATCCGAGCCATTTGAGAATAATCATGGGCCTAACACAATTGGCTCAGCGGGGCGTCTCGATGATCTCCTAACCTTTAGTGAGACTTTTCTTTTGCTGCATGTCCTTGGAAGACATTTCCGATAAAGGAATGGAAATAAGAATGAAATGTTACAAAATTCGCACCTATTTATAGGAGAAATCTATTAATGAACCGGTCTTTGAAATTGAAAATAACTTTTCATTCCCTAAAAGGACTGTCCTTCATTACATCAGATTCATCCATTTAATTATAATCGAATTGACCTCTTCTTTTCTCGAAAGATACGTTGGTTCGTTCATTTTTATCGATATTGATGTATACTCTCATGACATCTGTCTTCTTAATCCCCAGCTACCAAGGTTTGGTTAAGCTGATTACTCGTCTCTTCGGAATTTTTTTTTTTCTATCTTACCAGTTGGTATAGAAAGTTGGATTTATTATTTATCACGTTCTTATAATCTCTGAATAAATATTAAATCTACTTGCTTTTCTTATCTATCATGTCCATTTGACCTCTGCATAGATATTAATCTACTTTTCTTTGAGTTCTTACATGATGTCATGTCCATATTACCTCTGATAGTATTGTATACTCTAAAACAAAAATAAGATTTCATTACCTATCATGTCTATATTACCTCTGGATAGATATAAATCATTGAGTTTAAAAGACTTGTCATGTCCATATTACCTCTGATAAGTATTTCTATCTCATACCTATCGTTTAAATTCTAAATAAATATAATCACAAAATAAATATTTTCATTTCTTGTGGAAACACTACAAAATGATAAGATAAAAGATGACAAAGCGCTCTTTTAAGGTGGAGCAGAAATCTTGAAGCAACTTCTGTAGTTCTTCTAGCCGCTTGTCACGAGAGCCATAATTTTCTTGGTAGCTTCAGCACGTCGAGCTTCAGGGGTGCAAATATAAGAAAGTCCAGCGAAGGTGATTATCAGATTATCCTTGGCTTCATCAAGGGTTCTGATGGTTGATTCAGCCCCAAAGGCTTATTCTTCTAAAATGGAGCTCTGAGTGAGTGCGGGCTTTATTCCAGCCAAAAAGGCTTTCTCTTTGGCAACCTTCAGACTATGTTCATGAGAGCTTCATTATATGTGGTCTCCCGAGCAAGATAATCAGCCGTTAAGGCGTCATATTCCTCTGGATGAGACTTTCAACAGTCTCACTTGACAGCTTGAGATATTCTCTGATCGGCTGTTCAAGGCCCTCTACAATTTTCTCCAATGCTGCAGCTCTTCCCAGCATCATTGAACATAGCAATGTTCCTGATAGTCAGAGCCATTGCCACCTTCAAAATCTCATAACTGAGGCCCTTATTCAGGACCATCTTTATTAGGGTTGCCAGAGTTTTGTAAAAGGTTTCGGTATGAATCTTAACTAGGAGATTCATTTCTGCGCTGGAGCTTGGTGTTGCAGCAATATCTAATAGATCTCTTCTTTAGAGACCGAGAGCAGATGTTGTTGGTGCGATAGCAGGATGAGATGAAGTCATTACTGTTACTACTGTCATAGCCAATTGATCCCTAGGAGCTTCATATTGTATCTCCAACACCTATAGATACCATTGGTGTAACAACAGGCTGAATGGAGTTGTTGTTGTTACTGCTGTCATAGTTAATTGGTTTCCAAGAGCTTCAGGAGCAATGTCTTCAATATTTGTTACTCCAACCGTTTCTGGAGTTCTGGTGGCGGTAATATTGATGGATGTAGTGACAATTGCGGGAGCTGGTTCAGGTTCTGGCATTTGCTTATCAAAACTGGTACTGGAGTAGTAGCAACAGTAGAAGATGTTATTACAACTTCCCCAGGTTCAGTTGGTGACTCAAGTATGCTTAAGCATCTTCTTCAATTGTTTGCTCCGCAGGATTTTCTACTGCTTCAGTTGTAGTAAATTTTCTACAGTGATTCTTTATTCAAGTCTGGTTCTCCTCCAGCAGTTCCATCATCACCTACATGAGGTCTACTGTAGTCTCTTCTTTGCTGGTCCTCAGTAGGAAAGAATTTCAGGTTGTGCTTGTTGTACCTCTAATGATGGAGGACATTCTTCTTGAGGCTCCATCTCGGGTTTTTGTACTCCCTCTTCTTCAGCATCTTCTTCTTCAGAAGAAGAAGTTTCCTCCTCAGATTCCTCATTTTCTTCATAGATGTCTTCTTCTTGAAGAGAGGAGCCACAGGCTTTGGTGCAATGATGATATCTACAAAATGAACAAAATAAGTTAATATACAAAATCATGATACATAATTCCATATAGGTTTTGTATAATAACTGGAATATGTGCATTTTGTTCAAGATATGAATCATAATCGCCGTCCCAGTCATCATTATCGAAGTCGAGAGCTGGCTCATCTGATGGAATACGGTCTCGATCAGCAGTGGATACAGCAGTAGCATCCCTCGTAACTTGTGCCTTGGTTGGCAAAGATAAATGGAGCGAGGAGCTAAGGCATCCGGAGACAAAAGTGTTACAGCTTTTGGTGCTACTACTGATGGAAGGGCTGAAGATCCTTCTCCTGGATGGACTGAAGAAGAACCAACAAGATGATCCTCTTCAACCAAGGTGTCATCTTCTGGAGTGAGGGCTCTAGGTTTGGAAGCCCTTTAGTGGTAGACTTCTTCTTCTTTTTCGGAGTTTTCTCTGGAAATATGACGGCTGCACTTTGTTTTCTTTTCGGCCTTTGCCAATAATGATAGGTTCTGCAGCTGGTTCCCCAACTCCTGTAGGGATAACTTCCAGATATGGATCTGGAATGCCAGTATCGTCAGGGATTCTGCTGGTACCCTGACGGCTCCTCAATATTTCTTCTTAGGCCACCTCAGACTACCTCTCATATTTAGCCTGGGCGAAAGAACGAATTGAAGCATAAAAGTGAGCATACGTATGAAGTATACGTAGCTCTGTAGTACTGGTGGCGGTTGAGACTCTAAGTTGGCACCAGTACGAGCAGTACTGAAATATCTCCAACCCCTAGCACCGTCAAGTAGTTTCCCATAGTGACGGAAATTAGTAGAGGGGTTACCAACACGAAGTTGGTCGTACCCAATTGGCGAGCAACCTACTGGGTAGATATGGTTCAAACGCACAATTATCTTTATTTCTGTATATCAGGTGAAAGGTCTGATGCACTGAAGCCATCTGAAGACTGATGGTGGCAATACAGCTCTTCCTTCGACTTCATCTTCAAACTGAATGCCAAAACAATCTGCTGGAACTTGTGGCCGAGTACAGAAAAAGTTCCAACCATAAGAATAGTTCAGAACTGCCCGGGTATCCGCCACAGTCGTAGTAGTCCATGTAGCTTTGCTAAATTTTTGGAGGAAGACTTCCTCATTATCTCCCGGGCCTGGTGGCAACAGATTGCAATTGTGGTGCACAACCAGCCCATTAAATAAGTATAGGACATTTCTACCCTGGGGAAAACGTTCCGATGAGGAGCATTATTGATTAACTCTTCACTGAAAGTCCTTAAACCTGTATTTATACGGCACACCATGGCCGATAGCAGATTAATTCTGACTTTAAAAACCAAGCATACTGCTGGCCATAGTACGCTACGGTGATTCTGTCAACAGTCCCTATACTCGGCACGACCCATCTTCTCAGCCATAAAGAAAGGAAGCCTGCCAACAAAGCTCTCCTAGAGATTTTCTGATTACCGTATCTAAGGAAGCTCAAGGCTTCAGTTCCGGCAGAAATTTCCCTGTCTTTGTAGATATTTATTCGGGAATTTTAGGCAATCATCATATCCCGAATTTTGTTAGAGGAATTGTCGAATTATGAGAGCAAGGAAACAAAGTAAAGTTCTTTCTCTCCCCGAAGAACCCTATTTATAGGGAATTTTCAAATTGGTTCAAATTCCAGATTTACGCCGACTGTTGGATATCCCCATTTTTATGCGGATGACTGTTGCGTATCCCGAATTTTACGCTGACTGGTCAAATCCTGAGTTTTTACGCTTCTGTTCAAAGTGTTTCAAATTTTGAAGATATTTTGAAAACATTGAAGGGGGTCTTGTAGGAGCGTAAAAAGTGCTTCATAGAATGAGTCAAAGAGATGGAGCATTTCATTCAAAATAATCTATTTTACGCCTAAGACAGGCTAGTCACTTTACGCCAGGGTCAAGCCAATGGTTTTTACGCCAGAGATAAGCTAACCACTTTACGCTGGACAAAGCTGTCGAGTCTTGCATTTAACAAAGTATGACATGAAGATTTACTGATGGCGTATATCACAGAATTCGAAGGGATTTGTTTTACACAGAGACCAATGTTGTCGTTTAGTTTGTGGACTGAGCTATTTTACGCTCACAATATGGCTTCTTTTACGCATGGAGACTATACGAGTTTTTACGCTCAAAAGTTGACGTGTGCATAAATTTTATTTGGGCTACTTTTACGCTCAAGGTTGTTTATCAACCACTTTACGCGAGAAGTCCATGTCAGGGCTATTTTACGCCTAGTCTACTGCTTTAAGCTCAGAATATATTTGGGTTGTTTTTACGCCCTATTCTTTCTGACTAATTCGGAACGTGGTTTGCCTACATGGCTTTCATGCCACATTCCGAAGAACGTGTGTACGTGCATCCTATTTTATTGAAATAATGGGATACGTGTCAACATATGCAGAGGATGACTTCAGTCATGGGTGGCAGTTGTTAGCGTAAAGACAGAACTTTTGCTGGGTTTTACGTACAAAAAGCCAAGTCTATAAATAGACTGATTTTTCTGATGAAAGGACAGACAAGGGAGAGAGACATGAGAGAATACATAGAGATCAGAACCCAGAGATTTTGATTCTCCAGAGCATTCTTCTTCAACTTTTCTTTCAGAACAGAGTGAAGCAAAGTAGAAAAGCATTCGGCCTCGCCATCAGTGCCAAGTGCGTAGATACCTTTCTGGTGACTTATTTCTTCCAACTGTTCATCTTCTAGCAGTGATCTTCATCATCATCGTATGGTCCAAGGAACAAAGTGATCGCTTTCAGATCAGACTTCCATAGCAATACTTCCCAGAATAATTTGTACTTCTTGTACTTTTCTTGTTTTATTTTCAAAAGCCGATTTCAAAAGGCATTTTTGTTAAGTGAAACACATGCCCACAATTTAAGATAACTTAACCAAACTTTGTCTTACGGCCCTTCATGACTTAAACCCGAAATGACTCAATCCAACTTATAGAACATTCATGCCAATGACTCACCAACTGACGCCACACATCTTGCCGAAGCAGGTTTCTTTGCTATAGCCAAATCTTAGGCTTCATAATCGTAGTGCAGACCGTGCAACCATTTTCTTGATTCATTTGTGTGGTGCTTGCACTTCTTGGACTCAATCGATACCATGCATATGGATTATCGTTCAGCACACCACCGATCTATATGAAAGCTCACTAGTAAGTCTAGTTATGCCCAGACTTTATAGCTTAATTTAGACGACAAATCATCCATCCAGGTAGCGAGCCCCTGGATGTTCCTAAATTACCGGAGCATGTCTTGGTCAGCTATCCAGCATTCCCCTAGGATCGAATCGGTCATGTGGCCCCCGACTATCGTTCAAGGAACCCTCACCCTTATGTACAAGTTGTCCAATGACCATGCAGGACTCGACTGAACTTACCATCATACACAGTCATTACTGTACTCAGTATTTCATACCTATCTTTTCTTTTTATAGTGCCCTTTTGAAACACAGGAACGGCTACTATATAACCTTCCTATGAAACCCGTGAATGACTACTAGATAGCCTTCTACTTAACTTGAATAAAACATGTTCCATAAGTGTCATAGACCGTGGCATACTTATCATTGAAGCAACTGTGTTTCGTGCCTTAATCTAATTGTGTTCCGTGTGACATTGTCGCCCAAGTCATATTCTATATGGCTATCCTTGAGACCAGAAAAAAAGTGTGGCTATACCAAGCCGTGGAACCGTGGGACTGTACATGTGCTCAACTTAAAAAATTGTGTTCTTTAAGTGCCATAATCGTGCCATCTTCTATAAAGACAGTGAGACCGTAGGATGTATTTGCTATGCAAATTAGTAGATTCATGGGGATGTGCCTGCTATGACTTCGATAGCCCGTGGCATAACTTTGCCTAACTCAATCGTGCGGTCGAAGGAACCAGTACCAACTTTGAAAACCATCGTGAAAAACATCTAAGCAAATATATAACACTTTTTCCATGTTCTACACACATACTTGACTCAATGGGATTATTTTTTTAGCTATGTGGATTCATCTCTTTTATTATCAAGTATCAAGCCTATTCAGTGCAATAAAAACTTTCTTTTATTAGTGTAAAGGCAAAGCTGAGGCAAGTTCACCGAAGCCACCCACCTGAGAGAAGAGTTTCCTCGACCAAGCGGGACTTTGAGCAAGCGGTCGTATAGCCAAGTCCAAACATCATTGCATTTCAATTCTCCAGTTTCGTCCTCAAAACTTACTTAGTACATACTCGTCGACTTATCACTAGATTCAACATCCAATGATTCTCGTACACACTCTGCCTATGTCTTTCTTCAATCCGAGCCACGCTCGCCCCTTAGTTGCTTTTTCACATCGAACACCATTATCTCAAACTTGGGGCAACTTATACTCGTCGCACACATGGACCACTTAGTTCTAGGGAAAACTACCCTAGCGGTATCCTCAATAATTTTTTATTCAAAATTTTATCAAGTATTCATTCGTCGTCTCCTAGTCGAAAGAGTATTACCCCTCTTAGCCAATCTCCAAATCTGACTTGCATCAATGCCTCAATCCATATTTGCATATATCCACATTCAAGTACCTTGCCTACCAATTTTACTATCTTTCGAATTCATTAATTTTGATTCGATACAATCAATACACAATGGTAATTTCGATCACTCTCGTATGACATCAACATACCATCCAAAGTATCCAGCCTAAGTAAATTTAACTTGTTTACCTTGAACCCGATCAATCAATATTCAAGTTCATTTCAAATCCAACGATCATACTACCATCAATGTTTTCTTTGACACATGCGATTTCAAAATCCTTGATACCATTTCATTTCATTAGTCTTACTTGAATTCAATATCACTTAGTTGCATCGTGCACATATTTAAGGCATCCCAAAAATATATATTCCAACTAAGCCTCGTAATAGAGAATCTGCCATTACCATCGAGTCCGATCTTGCACATATTTAAGGCATTCCCAAAATATATATTTTAGTCAAGCCTCGTTAGTGGTGTCTCCACATAATTGAATCATTCTATCACCATTACTGATATCCAATCATATCGATCCTCAAGATTTTTCAAGACACTTCTAACAAGCTAACCGGGCTCTATCATCTACGCGAGCATCTCTCTCTAGGGTCGATCGCACAATTTCTATCTTTTTCCATAGGGACGTCTGCCTAATCGCTATGCTATATTCACTAGGCTAAAGTAAAGTAGTGTTGGGATCATCATTTCCAAACAACAATATCACACTCACCTCCCAATTTTATGGTCAAATCGTAGTCGATATTATTGGGTCCTCCTACCCAAGCTCGTATCACTCCGATAATTAAACTTCAAGCATAGATTTCTCTTATTTGCATTAGAATATTCAGTCCAGGGGTCCGAGTCATTTAGCAAAGCCATTCCTAGGGTAAATTATTTCATGGTCATCTTTAATCACGATATGGTTCAATGACGCAACTCATAACTCTCAACTCGTAATTCTCAATTCGTTCAATAGACCTAGCAATCCAAATTTGCATAACTCGATTACAAAATCACAAGTCATAATCTACCGATCACAAATTATAATGTTGATTCAAATTCTGAGTTAAAATCTCAATTATACATTCGTCTAATTGACTTTCCTCAAATCCTACTAATCATCAATCTCGTGCATCTATCTCATCATACAATCATAATATCGCCTAATATAATTCCCCGAGTCATAAAATTCTCACATCAATGATCATCAACTCTGTCAACATTTTTGTTTTGCATAATTCGACTATCATTTATTCATATACTTCAAGTTCATCAATTCAAGTAACCCAAACATTCATTACTATCACAATCTCAAGTATAACATCCATTTGAATAATAATATTTTACACAATCATTATTCCTCGAATTAGAGCACCCCTGAGTTATCGCATATCGATCTTTGATACGCCTCAATACTATCGATGATACATAACCCGACGATCTTACTTTACAATGAACTCAGAGTCATACACTGATGATATCATCAAAACTGGATATACCACAATCTTCTCAACATTCAAGATCAAATTCGATCATTATCCCTCGAACTAGTTACATGATCAATTTGTTCAAACCCGAAATCACATTCAATACTTTCTATTTTATTCATCGTGCAACATAATTCTCAAATCGTATTGTTCTATCATGTCTAAATTTATCGAGCATTCTCATTTAAAATCCTCAGAGTCATTTTTATCTCCAAATCAATATTTTCATGCACGCTATCCTGTAATTATGCTAACTTTTCATATACGATTCATATAAATTCCTTAACTGAGTCATCCGTTTGTTACACCTTAACTTTTTTTGATTCAATCTATCTATTGTTATCACTTTGCATTTCACACTCAGCATAATCCCAATCCGATGCGCGTCGTTTTTCTCGTTCGTTCGAATCAAACTCATACTAGCTATCAAGTCAGACTAACTTTGCTCTTTCTAAGGCTTTGCATTTAGCACAGTGCTTGCTAATAGACTCGTGGTACCCCAATCCTCAGTCGATCAACATATCCAAGGCTATCGCATACACTACTCAGGGATGAAGTTATTCGATAAATCTCGAAACAATTAGTCAAATCACAACCGATTACTTCGAACCTCCGTTCGAACCATTCCTCAAAATTTAATCACATTCTATCTATATTGCATCAATGATAACACCGTCCGATGGTGTAACTCCTCTTCCCGAATTTTTTTTAATATATTTTTTGAATTAAATGGTGAATTTTGGATTTTTTATAAATATTTAATTAAATAGTTATACTATAGAGAGCTTTAGTCATGATTAAATTTGGAGTACAAGGTGACTAGAAATCGTGGCACGGATAGTGCAGTGGTGTGGCTTGGCTAGTATTTTAGCCATGGTAGGGAAGGCCGAGCCATAAGTGTGACTTAACTAGGAAACCAGCCAAGTTACGACCTAACCCTTATAGGTGGTTTAAATATTCATTAATTAGAATATTGACTTTTAGAGACCCGGTTGTACCAAACTAGCCGGACTGGACCCGAACCAAGCTCAAGCTCGGATAGGCATGTAGTGAGACCAAGGACGTCCTTGAAGACGTACTTTATCTGTATGCAAACATTTTGTATCTATTTAGGAATTAACAATATTTTTAGATATTTGCTATAAATGTAGAATATATCTATTATTAATAATAACTGGCGTTTTGGAATATATGTATAAATTTGGAGCCTAATAAAGGGTGTGTTTGATGATTTAACCAAAATCTATAATTGGTTTATTTTAGTTGTTATTAGGATTATTATTATTATTAATGTTGTTGATGTTATTATTAAATAATATTTTACAATTACTGGTTATATTTATTTTGTCAAATTAATATTATAGTATATGTGTTCATATTTATGTAGGTAGGCCCTACACTAGGACATAAATAGTATTGAGGTTTATTTAGATTTTATAAAGATTATCATATAAGCATATATGTGAATATAAAATGTGTGTGCATATTATAGTTTTATATACATTTATATACCTATTTTATAGTTTATATATATGACTATTGAAAAAGAAATAGAAAAAAGAAAAAGAAATAGAATAAAAGAAACAAATGAAAAAGGGAAAGAAAGAAAAAAATCAAACAAACTACCCCCCACAACCCAAAGGCCCAGCCAGCAGAACTCCTCCACCCCCCGACTCTCATCGAGAGCGAGAGTGAATCTCTCGAAAAACCCCAAAACCCTGGCGACCTGAGCGCCCCCGACCCTCTCCAGATGGGACCTGCAGGGTCGACTACCTGCCGCCCACAAGAAGCCGCCGGCCGTCGGACAGCCGTCGGAAGAGCAGCAGTTCGTTGGCAGCAATGCGCAGCAGGCCCTGCGAGGCTGACTTCGCAGGGAGGAAGCGGCCTCCACGCTCGACCAATCTTCGAACCGATCATGCAAATATAAACCTAACCTATACCCCTTCATCCCTGTATGATAGTTTCGGTTTAAATTGAAATGGAATCAAGTTAAAAATCAATGCCAATTTGGCAAAAATCTGTCTCGAATTAGACAGTAAGCACTGCCCCAATGCTCGATTTGGAAGGCCGATCTTGGTTAATCCAGCAAGAAAACTAGGAATCTAATTAAACAAATTTTTAGACAACATATAATGATTACAACCCTTTTTTAGCTGGTTTCATAATATGTAGAAATTTATTCGTTTTCCAAAATCAAGAAAGAAAGTTTTAGAAAAAACAGAATTTTAATAGAAATCCTCCGATTCGACGTGCATCCCACCAAATCGGAAACTGGTCGCAAAACGAAAGCATCGAAAGGTGCGTATCGATTTCGCGGACGTGTGGGCTTTGACGGAATTCAAATCGGTTGCGTGTGTGCGACGAATTTGATACGTATCCGTTAAAATTCACCGTATCGACCCCTTTGTAAATTTCCTAATTACTTTGTGCACGTTCGTCAGATCGAGATGAAACTTGCGCCAACAGGACCGTATCATTTTTCTGGTCCTGTATGTCAAGTTTGGTCCGATTCTGAGACAGTTGATTGGATCGTCGTTTCGTGGGCCCTATGATCTGATTCAACGGGCGATTTTGTGCACGGCCTGCCGAAATCCAACTTTGACATACAGTTGGTTTTATATCATTAAAACGAATCCGTAGACAGTAGTTTGACGACTTTATAGACCATTGACTCTGGCATATTTTTCGGTGCAAAGTAGGTCCAACGGCGGACATCGTTTTGGCCCGAAATGACCGTTTTGCCTCTGTATCCAGAATTGGACATAAGGACAGGCAATTGTAGCTAATTTGACTATTCTGAGAATGTTAGCAATATCTGTTTCAGCTTTCGGAGACTATTGTGAGATTTGACTCCTGTGGCTTATTAGTTTGATGAGATGTATTTGGATCTACATGCAACCACCAGGCAAGATACCTTGCCTCCCTCTATAGTTCATTTTCATGCTTATAGTTCTTCTGCTTTTTATTATATAAGCATTTAGTTACTCTATTTGGTATGGATTTATATGTTTTCTTCATACCATGTTAACCAGTTATCTCTTGCTTATATATCATTCTTTCATGACTTGGTAGTCTAGATATAACAGGCTTGTTCACATTATAGTTCATACTGAGATGACCTTACATGTGTCATGACTGAGTTGTACCGTGTCATCACCTGTATCTTGACTGAGTCGTGTCTACAAGTATGTGTAACTGAACTGCTATTCCTGATTCATCTTCTTAACCCGTGAGTCCACACTCGGGACGAGGGTATTTGTCTTGATTGATTGCACCTGCAAGTCCACATCGGGGCGAGGGTGATAGTCTTGAACTAACTTGCGAGTCGACGCTCGGGGCGAGGGTCAGTTATTCGTTTGCATCTGCGAGTCCACACTCGGGGCGAGGGTGCCCTGTCTTAAACTAACCTGCGAGTGCACACTCGGGACGTGGGTTAGTGATTAGTACAAACTATCGAGTCCACCCTCGGGACGAGGGTTTATTGTTCCATTGATCTCTTGTTTACTTGTTCTTCCAGCAGTTCATTTATGCGTAGTTGATCCCGTACCCGTGTTCATAGTCACCTGTCAGTAGCCATGTGTCAGTTTCTGTCTAGTTTCCTGTTTATTCTTATGTATGATAGAACTGTTAGATAGGCATGTTTATATGTATCTTGCTATGTCCCCTGAGCACCTGATGATCTCTTCAGGTTTGTGATTGCGTGGAGTTAGTTAGCAGTTCTGGATGGCGGATAATTATGACAACTGTGGGTTTCAGATGATTATGATATTGCTTGCGATATTCAGGTATTGATACCATGTTTATTATCCAGCTCATCCATCTCATGTTTTCCTTTCATTACCATGAGATATCCTATTTATTGATTCAGTTTGTAGACTATTTTTATATTCTTTGGAGTCTTATCGGATATTATGCTAGTGGGCTGCAGACCATGACCCATAGTTGTTCATTCATGATTATTACTCTTGTGGATTTGAGATATAGATTGCATTGCCATGAATTGGCAGTATACCATAGCCTGACAGCGTTTACGTATTCGAGTTGGGCTGGAGTCCACTTGATGCGTAGCTGGCTTGTGCACGTGCTTGCATCCGAAAAGCGGGTGCGGGTCATGACAGATGGCACCTCTATGGATAGTCATTTCACATTCTATGAATCGAGCCAAACTCATTTCCAACTAAAAATATTCGATCCCACACAAATCTTGCCAATGTCGACACAATTCTTGCTGTATATGGTCACGCTCCAGTTCTGTAGAACCTTTCATCCTCGCTAGGGCGTGATGCTGCGTGAGCCTAGGTTGCGCTCACGCAAGGCGGGTTCTATAACGACCGATTACAACAGCTTACGACGGGGTCATCGCACAGAAGTCCCAAGCAGAAAAGCTGAATAATAAAGGCAACATGGGTATACAAAAAATTAGTCTTTTTATTGATGATGAGAATAAGGTTACAAAGGGTGCAAAGCTAGATTACAAGTCATTCAGGCTCACCTTCTCTCAGATACAATCGCTCATCTCTCTCTCATCTCTCAATACAAAGGTCAAGCTGCAACTTGCGAATGCTTCAAAAGGCGATGCTCATACACTATCCATATAAGTCCAGACTCCATGCGGCCGCGTACCTCAAAACGCCAAGGAACTTCGTGTCTCGACGTATCCAAGTGAGCCCCGCACCAATGAGCTTCTACCTGTGCCTACACATGAAAACTGTGTGGGTGTCAATATACAACCATATTGGTGGTGTAGTTCCTTGTCCACCCATACAAAACCAACATGCTTATTTAGTTTGTACAATATATCCCTTCGATTGTCTTTCTAATCTTGCCTTAGGATCAGTTTTAGGACATAAACTCCTGGCCTATTTTGTGTCTCTAGACCTTCACCGTGCCTATTACCGATAACTTACTTATCCTTGAGATTTTAGACTATTCTCGTGCCAACAGCATCAACATCGAGGCGTGCCTTACAACTCGATCTGACTTAACTAAACTTTGTCTTACAGCCATTCTGACTTAATTCGAAACTCAATCCCAAGCTTGTATAACTTTCTTGACTACTCAAACACGATGATACATCTCATGCCGAAGCCCGTGTCTTTGCTACAGCCAAGTCTTAGGCTTCACAGAACTTGTGGTACGGACGAGCCTACACTTCATGAATCATTCGTGTCGTGGTTATACCCTTTGTAACTCAACCGACATCATGTATATGCTTCTTTACTTAATCTAATGCATGCACGTGGATAGCCGCTATTATGCCGACTTCTATATGAAAGGCCACTAGCAATGTCAAGCTATACCCGAACTTTTGTATACGGTGACGTTCCGTACGAGGTGCGAGCTCCACCGAACTTCCTGTAGCCTTTATTTTAATACCCACTTTAATGCGAGTCGCACCATCGTTGATGGTCATACAATAAAAATAATTCCTCCTAGGCCGACATGAACCCGGTGCCCCGATGACCATTCGAGGAACCAAACCTTATGCACAAGTTGTCCAATAACCATGTTCTTCTTTGTTCATAACCATGCTTTCCATACTTCATTGGAGACTCCCAAACGAGGGACCGCTTCGGCGACAAATGGTCGCATGAATTTTTTTATTCCTTGAAAACCCAAAAAATGGCTACTGTATAGCCTTCTTACTTGACTTGAACAAGACGTGTTCCATCCGTGCTATAGATTGTGGCATACTCGATATGACAAACAGTAGAATTGTGGGACATATCACTTGAAACATTTGTGAATAGTGCCTTAACCCAACTATGTTTCGTGAAACACTGCCGACCCATATTCTATTTGACGAGCCTTGATACTGTGGGATCGTGCACGTGTTCAACTTGAACAACCAAGTTCTTTGGTGCCTTGACTTATGCCATAAGTCGTGTGATACAACTTAACCCGTGGGACGAGCAAAGGCTATGCCAAGCCTTGTACCGTAGAAACATACATTAAGAATTGTAAGATAATTATGCCATGCCAAGCATTGGACTGTGAGACATACATGCTTTATCAAGCATTATATCGTGCGACGCCTATGACTATGCTAAGTTTATAGTCTTTTGGCAACATATCTTTTCCTTATCCCAAGCCATGGGACGAATGACTGAGTCAATTTTGAAAGCACACCGTGCATATTTCTACGCCAATCGTAGGACCTTTCCATGTTCTAACCCAATCCGACTCAGAGCGAGATTATTTCCTTAGCTATGTGGGTTCGTCTATTTTATTATCAAGCCTATTCAGTACAATGAAAACTTTTATTTTATTAATGTGAAGGCCAAACTGAGGCAAGTTCACGAAGCCACCCACTTGTGCGACGAGTTGCCTCGGCCGAACGGGACTTCGAGCAAGTCGTTGTGTCACGACCCGTGCCCGCTTTTGGGATATGAATATTAGCCAAGTCCAGCCCATGCCACAACATCGGCTGTAGTAGGCTTTCTAGGTCTCAGTGTCAATCTCAATATAACAAAATCACATCTATCTGCTCATTCACAATAACTATTTTATTTACAAATCCAATAATACATAAAAATGACATTCAGAAATAAACCCACTAAAAAGAAAAAAACTATATAATCTGGAATCTAAGGTCGCCTCCAAGGTCTATCTCCCCCTATAGTCCATAGCGCAAAAGTATGAAGCATGCAAAGTCACCTGTAATGATCTAGTTAGGAAAGGAACAAAGTACAACCCTATTGCAATAAATATAACTTAATACAAAATAAGCTAGACAGTAGAGATACGGTAGAAAAATAAAGAAACATGTAGATGAACTGGAAATAATAAACATGTACAAGAAACCACTAGCAAGAACATGGATGAACGAGACAACTAGCAATGATCATGTATAACAAACAAACTGTGTGTTTGAAATAATTTTCGACATATAAATGATAGGGCTAATACGGCACATTATACAATGGCTCTCATTCATTTTTTGTACGGCTAACTCATACGTGAGGTGTACGACTTAGCTATCATTCATTAAACATTCATTGGGGTTTGTTCACATATAGTGGTATTTTCCCTCCCGACTCACTAAATAGTTAATAAACAAGCAGTGATATAATCAAGCCTATCGTGTCTCAATCCAGATACTCAATAAAACACAGTAAAAGATAGCATTGTAAAATAAGAAGCATATAAAGCAATATTGTACTTGCCTCAGTTACGTTGTAATTGTTTTCTGACTTGATCATGTTGGCACAGAACAACCACGGATGCCATAATTATGCAAGATAGCCTCTAATGATAGAACAACCGTGTCATTGTGTCTAGGACAATCGATTAGCCTAGGGTCGATATAAAGTAGTCAGAATTACCCTAAATATGAATAAATGACTAGTCACGATCAAAATAGGAATCGAAGAGAATAATATATATATATATAACTATTTTAGAAATATGTTTTGATATTTAGAAAACTACTAACCAAAATACTTTAAACAAATATTTTGGAAGCTATAAAAAATCGTATTTAGACCAAAATTATAATTAAATATATAAAGAAATATTATAATATTTGCAAAAGTTGGTATAATTAATATTTATAATAATTTTAGAAAATACTATTGTTACTAGTGAAAAATAATTTTAAATAAACACTTGAAAATCAAGAAAAATCATTTTGGGGGAAAACCTAATTTTGTTAAACTACACCTTCAGTCAAAAGCCATACTTTAATTAAAATAATTCAATAATATATTTTTGAAATATCTTAACATATAGATTAATAATAAGTAACTATATTAATATCAATAAAACCAATCAATAAAATAAAAATAATACTAACATTAGAAATATTATATACCGATATTAGCAATGAAAAATCCTAAATCAAAACCCAAAACTAAATAGCAAAATTCTAACTTAGTTTTTAATCAACCCTAACCCAAATACTAGCCTAACCTAACCCATATCATAAAATAAAAGAAAAATATTTTTTCCATGGGCTCTAAGCGTAATAACAAGCCCAGTATAGCCCAGTAGAATAAAACCCACACTAAACAAAGCTGTATTCTTCTCACAAAATAACCAAAAAAAATAAAAAGAAAAAAAAGAAAATAAAGAGGAAAAAGAGAAAGAGAGCAGTAGAGAGCGAAGAAAAATGCAGTAGAGAGCGAGAGAGGGAGAGAGAAGTATGGAGGAGAGGAAAGAGAGTGAGGAGAGATCACCTCCGGAGAGTTCATCGGAGCAACGACGGTGAACCGAATCTGTGTCGGGGCGGCGTTCGGCCTCGTTGGGATGCGCCATTGCGAAAACATGGTCGACGAGGTTCAGCAGCGGATGCGACGCTCAGCGCCTCACGACAGAAGTTTACCGGGCGGAGAGGAGGCGGCAGAAGAAGCTCGAGAACGCAGGTCACCACAAAGGTAGAGGAGATCCATCTCGATAGGAGGGCAGCCAAGTAGATCGATACGCAGATCGATACGGTGAACACGACTTCGCTAGACGGAAGAGCTGGCTTGGTGCTAGCGACTAGGGGCTGACCAGAGTTCGGCCATGAGCTCGAAGCTCGCTCAAAGTGAGAAGAAGAAAGGCCCTAGTTAGGCAGCCAGAAGGAAGCGGCAAAGGTGCGGTATGGCGGATCATTGACGACCGCGAGAGATGGGTAAGGGTTTTGTTTGGGTGGTGGTAGTATTGATGACTGGAAAGTGGTGGTCTAATTAATTGTCTGTGGGTGGAGGTAGTCAGATGGATGGGGAGTAAGAGAAAGACTGTTGTGGTTTGTGCTGTGAGCAGGGGAAGAGGAGGAGGGGCCAGAGCTTATGCTAGTCGACAAAGGATGGTCGGGGAAATAGGGAACACGATGGTGATGAGAAGCAGGAAAAGTGCTCAGTAGATGATAAAGTCGAGACAGGGTTCCGTGGGGATGATAAGCGGTGATAGGCCACTGGTGGTGATGACAGAATCGGTGGGGACTCAGGGATGGTGGTGGAAATAGTCGCCATGATGACGAAGAAGAGGGCCACTTTGTCCAAGTCCACGAACACAGGATGCAAGACACTGGAATTAGGGGATTAGGGTTAGGTTTTGGATTAAGGATTGGGAATTGGGTATTTGGTTGTCGTGTCCTACAAAAACAAGGTGTCTGGTGTGCTGGACATGAAAAAACATGTACTTATAATATAAAATAACGGAAGAGAATAGAGAGACTCGGACACGATGCTATCACCCGTTATTATTCAAATCACCATTCCCAAACAATAATATCAATACTAATCCTAATCCTAAGGTCAAACCAAAGTTGATAGTATGAGATTTTCTATCCAAGCTCGCATCACTACGATTTCTAAACTTTGAGCATAGTTTTCTCTATTCGTCTTCGCAACATTCAATCCAATGGTCTGAGTCATTTAGCAAATCCATCCTATTATAATTTCTGCTCAACCAAGTCCTGTGCATATCCCTATCGCACGTCCAAACTAGCAATTCATGTAGTCTATCTCTTCAAACATTTTTGATATAATCTACTTATCCATCATAGCCAAGTCAGGTATACAACGACACGATTTGTCACTAAACCATAATTCTTATACCATATTTCCTAAGTCATTTAATACAATTCACGTATTCGATCACAAGGTCATCTAGCATAATAATATGCACCCCAATCTCCTGCAAGTCTGATTATCCATACTGGACATGAAATCACCATGCCAATCCTTCCATGGGATAATCGTCCTTATCGGGGCACAACACTTGCTTTGAGTCTAGACTGATTTATTTTCGATACGCATATTAGATCTACTTAATCCTCAAATTTACTTTATCGTCAATCACAAGTCCAACAATCCTCGAATTCACTTTCGTGTATCAAACCTCAAGTCAAAATAATCTAATCGACATGCCCTGATCTCCTACAGGTTTGATCATCCCCGCTGGACATGAATGACCATGCGGATGCTCCAGTAAAATGATTTCCCTAATCCGACATGACCCATGTGCGAGGCTGGAGTTGTGCTCGCGTAGGACAAGAACTTCAACTTGTGGTTATCAACGAAATAATCAAAACACTTTCGTTTTCATCCAAGTAATATATCAATCCATTCTCAAACATTTTCTCATTTCATTTATCATCAAATCCATCAACATTTTTTTTCGCATTGTCCAAGTAGTATCCATCCTTGCAAACTTTAAGTTCATCTTATCAAGTAATTAAAACATTCATCACTATTAAAATCCCAATTATTGCATCCATCTGGTCAATAATATTTTACACGATCATCATTTCTCGAATCAGAGCACCCAAGAGTTATAGCATATCGATCTTTGATACGCCTCATACCATCGATATACATAACCTGATAATCTTCTTTACAACAAACTCCGAACTGTGCAACTAATACTATCGTCTAATTGGATTTACGATCAACTCTTACAAATCAAGATCAATTTCGTTATAGTTATCTTTCGAACAAGCCATATGATCAATTCGTTCAAGCCCAAATCATATTTTGTTATCGTCTATCTTATTCATCGAGCAATTTCTTCTTTGATCCCTAGCATAATTCACATATCTTCCAATCGATATTTCCATGCATGCCAACTTCCAATCGTGCTACTTTTCGTATACGATTTGTATCGATTTCTCGACTGAGTCATCCGTTCGGCACACCTTAACTTTCCTTCAATTCAATCTACCTACTCAATCATTTTGCATTTTATACTATGTGCAATCTTAACCCGATACACGTCATCTTCCTCGTTCATTCGAATCAAACTCATACTAGCTATCGGTTTACGAACAACTTTGAAATACTCTTTCTAAGGCTTTATTTAGCACAGTGCTTGATAATAGACTCGTTGGCACCCTACATCCTCAATCGATCGACATCTCCAAGGCTATCCCATACACCACTCAGGTATGAAGTCGCTCGATAAATCTTCAAAACTATTATTCGAATTATAACCGTTCTTTGAATCTCCGTTCGAACCATTCCTTAATTTCCAAGCACGCTTGACGATAACATCGTCCGATGGCATACCTATAGATAGTCATAATGTATTCTATGAATCAAGTCAAACTTATTTCCATTTTGAATGATTCGAATTCTGTACATAACTTTGCTAACATCGACACAATTCTTCGTGTACATGCCCAGCCTCACTTAGCCAACCCTGCCTTATATAAACCATCTTTTGTTCAACCAAATTTCTTTCGTATGATTTTGCAAAAATATATAGACTTATTATATGGAATATCCCATGAAATATTAGAGAGAACGCGCCAACGATTTCAACCGTAGGAACAACATCAGAGTTTGCAGAAATAACATCAGAGTTAAAGAATTCAATCAAAAGTCCAAGGACATAAAGTCATGCTCTGATACCATTATATCATGCCCCGGTTCTGTAGAATTATTTGTCGTTGCTAGGGCATAATACCGTGTGAGCCTAGGTTGCACTCACGGAAGGCATATTCCATAACGGCCGATTACAACAGCTTGCGACAGGGATGTCGCACAAAAGTTTCAAGCAGAAAAGTTGAATAACGAAGGCAACATGAGTATACAACAAATCTAGTCTTTTTTTTATTAATGAAAATAAGGTTACAAAGGGCGTGAAGCCAGATTACAAGTCGCTCAGGCTCACATTCTTTCAGAATACAATTGCTCAGCTCTCTCTCATCTCTCAGTACAAGCTCAAGGCTGCAACTTGTGAATGATTCAGAAGGCGATGTTCATATATTATGTCCCGTATAAGTCCAGACTCCATGTGTCCGCAGGCCTCAAAACACCAAGAAACTCCATACCTTGACGCATCCAAGCGAGCTCTGTTCCAAATGAGCATCTACATGTGCCTGCACGTAGAAACTGTGTGGGTGTCAGTACACAATCGTACTGGTGGTGTAAGCTCCTCGCCCACCCTATAAAACTAATACGTTCAGTTAGCTCGTGCAACATATCCCTTTGATTATCTTTCTAATCTTGTCTTAGGATCATTCTTAGGACATAGACACCTGGCTTATTTTATGTCTCTAGACCTTCACCGTGCCTCGTACCAATAACTTACTTATCCTTGTGCTTTTAGGCTATTTTTGTGCCAATAGCATCAATATCGAGGCTGTGCCTCACAAATCGACCTGACTTAACTAAACATGTCTTATGGCCCTTCTTAATTTAACTCAAAATTTAATCCCAAGCTTGTGTAACTTGTGTTGATGACTCAGACATGATGGCACATCTAATGCCGAAGCCCATGTCATTGTTACGGCTAAGTCTTGGGCTTCATAAAACTTATGGTGCGGACCTTTTATACACTTCGTGAATAATTCATGGCATGGTTAAACTTTT
>JANAVB010005011.1:0-34452 GCA_029216955.1 Iris pallida
CCGGATCATACCCCATCTCCTCAACCAATTCCAGGGTTTATTCCCTCGCGGCTGATTGACCGTCCCCATGATGCATCCAGTGAAGTTTTCACTACAATGGCGAATCCTATCTCTTCTCAAACTGAGTTACATTTCCTTGGTGGAGTATCCATTCCTGTTGCTCCACCAGTACCAGCAAACACCTTCCAAATGGTTGCCCTATTCCAAGAAATCCTGGAGTTCCAGAAAGCTCAAGTTGAAGTCCAGCAGGAACAGATGAATATCACGAAAGAAGACATGAAGAACGTCAATGATGTAGCCTTAGCTATCTTAAACCAAGTTGGAGCGGAACCTCGTCCTAGGAGGGATACCCCTGAACCTAGAAGATATTTGAGCCCTATCCGGCAGTCATATCGTAAGAAGCTATTGGTTTGTGACTACTGTAAAAGGCTTGGTCACCAAGCCAATATTTGTCGCAAGAGATTAGGAAATATTTGGCATGTGGATCTGCTGAACATCAGGTAAAGGACTGCCCCTTATCTTTCCATCAAACCAGAGCACATATCCCAGCAACACCTGCTACGCCGCAACCTAGGGACTCTCTTCCTATTCAGCAGACCTTGCCTCCTACAATAAGGCATGATACAGACTCGAGGTTCATAGAAGATGAAGCAGTTGGAGACTGCTCATGCAAGAGCAAGAACCATGAAGATTAGTACCTAGGACTGCTGAATAGCATTTTCTATTTTTATAAGAAGTTGTAAGAGGATGTCCTTGGATCAATCATGAGAGTTTTGCTATAATTCTTCACATGAATAAACTTCTTAGTTACACCTTTATGGTAGATGTTTTCCCTGATAGTCTTTCCGAATTATTCCAGATCTAGACATAGAGTTCACTTTTGACCTAGTCCCCGGCTCTTCCCTATTTCTAAGGGATGCTACAGAGTCAACCAGAAGGAGGCCAAGGAGATGAAGGACCAGATCAATGAACTGAAGGCTCTGGGATTCATTCGAGACAGAGCTTCACCCTGGGGAGCACCTGTCTTGTTTGTGCCCAAGAAGGACGGAACAGTACGGATGTGCATCGATTACCGGGCTTTGAACAATATCACCATCAAGAACAAGTACCCTTCACCCTGGATCGATGAACTATTTAATCAATTGAGCGGAGCCATGGTGTTTTCGAAGATTGATCTTAGATCTGCTACCATCGGATCAGAGTCAGGAAAGAAGATATTCCCAAGACGGTATTCAACACCAAGTATGGGTAGTTTGAATTCTTGGTCATGCCGTTTGGACTGACGAATGCTCCTGCGGTGTTCATGAACCTTATGAACAAGGTTTTCCATGAATACCTAGATCAATTGTTGTTGTCGTCATCGATGACATTCTGATCTATTCAAAGACGGAAGAGGAGCACGAGGAGCACCTCAGGAAAGTTATGAAAACTTTGAGGAAGGAGAAGCGGAGAAGGAATTTCGGTGGATCCGAAGAAGATAGTCGCTTTTGAGAAGTGGTCTACCCCAAGCTCAGTTGCTGAAATCAGGAGTTTCTTGGGCTTGGCTGGCTACTACCGGAAGTTCGTGAAGGATTTTGCCAGAATTGCTGAGCCGATGACGAAGCTCACTCGGAAGAATGAAGAGTTCATCTGGACGAAAGATTGCCAGGCATCATTCGAGGAGCTGAAGAAGAGACTTACTACTGCACCAATCCTTGCGCTACCCACAGGAACTGGTGGTTTCTCAATCTATAGTGATGCCTCAGGTAAAGGACTGGGTTGCGTTCTTCAACAACATGGGAAAGTAATTGCTTGCGCATCTAGGCAATTACAGACTCATGAGAAGAACTATCCCACACATGATTTGGAGCTTACAGCGGTGATATTTGCATTGAAGCTATGGAAGCACTACCTTTATGGAGAGAGAGTGGAAATATTTACAGACCACAAAAGTCTGAAATATGTTTTCACTCAGAAGGAGCTGAACATGAGACAGAGACGATGGCTGGAGCTGATGAAGGATTTTGACATCAACCTGCAATATCATTCGGGTAAGGCTAATGTTATTGCAGATGCACTTAGTCGATACCCGATGGCTATGTTCTTGGCCAAGGAGCGTCATTTGCTGGAGGACATGGAGAAGCTTGGATTGGAGATTGTACTGCCTGAAGAGGAAATGAAGAAACTGGGAAGAGAAGCCATCGTACCAGGAGCTGAATCATCATTGATGCAATTGTAAGTGCGTTCAAGTCTTATGGACAGAGTCAAGGAGGCACAATTCCAAGACGAGACGCTTTGCAAACTCAGAGATCAGGTGCTGGCAGGAACACTTGAAGGATTCTCAATCTCCAGCGACGGAGCACTGAAGAATGGTACGAGGCTTTGCGTACCAACTGGCGAACTGAGGAATGAGCTGATGCAAGAAGCGCACCAGTCGCAGTATTCCATATATCCTGGAGCCAACAAAATGTACCGGGATATACGTACAATAGTGTGGTGGTACGAAATGAAAAAGGACGTATCCAGGTATGTGGCTAGATGTTTAATTTATCAACAAGTTAAAGCTAGCAGACAGAGACCAGCAGGATTATTGCAGCCACTTAACATTTCGGAGTGGAAATGGGAGCACATAACAACGGATTTTGTATCGGGACTGCCTCGATCCCAAGGAGGAAAGGATGCCATTTGGGTTATCATGGACCGACTGACGAAGTCAGCTCACTTTATCCCCTTCAAGGTTGGTTTATCCACCGAGAAGTTGGCACACTACAACAAAAAACCCTTTTAATGACGCTCGACAAGGAGTTTTAATGACGGTTGATACATAAGCGTTATTAAGTTGAAAAATACCTTTTTTCTATGACGGTTTGGGCTAATTCTGGGCTTTTTATAACGTTTATAAAATAAAGCGTTATTAATAGTTTAGAGTGGTGGCAAACTTGTAATTCTTTTATTGTATAAAAGCTAAGTGGGAGAGAGAGAATTTATTTCTCATTCATTTTCTAACCGAGCAGCTCCTCCCCAAACCTCTTCTCCCCCAATTTTTCACTTTTCATTTTCCCTCCTTTTCGGTTTGACTCCAATTTTTTCTCTCCTAAACTCCAGATCTACGCAAAGGTGGACGCGACGATGGTGGTGGTGAAGAGGCTGAAGAAGGTCGGGGTTGTGAGGAGGGAGTTCGAGCAGCAGATGGAGGCGGTGGAGAGGGTACGGCACGAGCATTAGGAGGCGTGGTATGATCCTCAACTTCAACTCCATTCTAGTTCAATTTTCGACCATTTTCTCACTTTTATCATCTGGGCAGCGCTTGATTCAGTAGATTTGAGTGTTTTATTTTGGGAAAGATTTGATTTTTCCCCCCTTAGGGTTAGGGTTTGTCTTGTTTGTTCTCGTTACGTTTGTGTCTCGCACCCAGTTATATGTCCAGGTTCATCTAGCTTACCCCGAGCGCCTCCGACGGCACCATCGCGTACAGTAGCGTGTCGACGACGATGCCCAAGGCTCCGCCGTCGTCCTCGCACAGCTCGGTGTCGACGTTCTCGCCGACCGCGTGCGGGGAGGTCGAAGCGAAGAGGGGCTCCTCTTCGCGGGTGAGCGACGAAGAGGACGGCAACGTGAGGAAGAAGCTCAGGCTTACGAAGGAGCAGTCTGCTCTTTTGGAGAAAAGGTTCAGAGAACATAGCACTCTCAATCCAGTAACGCTCTACTTAGCATATATATTGTTCTGATAGCTTTCTTTTGTGCCTCTTTGGCATGTATATTATTTTATTTGTATAGGAAGTTTATTATTGAATGAAATTCCTTGGATTCGTGATGGAATTTTGTTGATTCACTAGTAGTGAAATTTGAATTCTATTGCTGTGTATGCTATTATTATATGGATTAGGTGTTAACAGAGTGCAATTGGATTCTTTTGTAGATTGTGTGTCAACATAGAAGGTTCTTAATCTGCAAATATGCTCTCGCGCTAGCTGAACAAGTATGTGCTCCTTGGTAACTGCTCTCCTAATTTCTCTTCTAATATTGAATGAAATTTAGATTCTCTAATATTTTGTGTGGTCCATCACCTTCAATAATATTGCCCCAGTTATTAACTTGAATTGGTTTAGGATTGTAAAAGAACTACATTAGTATCCAGTTGGGATATCGAGCTTCGGGTAAATGTGATCCATATACCTTCAGAAGAGCTAACAGTCAGTTTGCAGGGAAAAAAAATATGTGACAATGTTTAGACTTCTTTTGATAGTTACATTCATAAATAATAGAATCTTTTGGTTATCTCCATCTTGCTTACTGGTGTTAGTTCTTAGCATATATATTTTTATTTCTTTTAATTTTGTTTCGCTTCTTGTAACCTAGTTTATGTTTATTCTGCTTCTGAATATATAATGAACAGCTTGTGCTCTTTGCGGCTTGGAAGAGGCTTCTCCCATGACTGTGACTCGGTCTTTCCTCTCCTAAAGTTTGGGTAACAAGTCTTCCACACAACTTAACATGGATTTATTTAAGTTCAGTTAGCTGCCTTAGTTTCTGCTCTGTGAGCTTTTACTTGTGTTAACAAAGTATATATTAGTCTTGGATAAGACCAGTTTTATTCTCATTTAGTTGATTTACCTTTTACTTTCATCTATGTCATACTTCTGTACTTACAAATTGACCTGAGTTACTACGGACCATAATATAACTTGAATGAAAGAATGAGCTATTTTACATATGCCAGAAAAAGCAAATACATTACATGGTAACAACTATGTGTTTGTGGTGAATCCTTGGTTGTAGAAATTGGAGTATTGGTGGCATAGATTTTAACATGGTATTAGACCAATTACAGTTTTATTTATTTAGAAGGTTCAAATCATGAATGGCATATTTTAAATTGGTTGAAAAAAAATAATTTCTTTCCCTCTATGTTGGGACTACATAAATGTTGGGACTACATAATTTTTTCCCTCTATGTTTTATTGCTTGTGTTTCAAGGACTTACTTGCTTATTGGTTCATAATTTTTTCTTGACCGGTCTGGATGGCTCATTGGTTGGAGAGTTTCCTAGGTACTGTTATCCCTAACTATAAGTTACATGTTGGTGCTGCTTGAGAAGTTTGATGCTGGCTGCTCAGCTTCCAATGTAATCTTTTTTAAGCTTATTCATGTTGATTTAAGAGAATGTACTGTCAAGTTTATTCATGCTTCCAATGTAATCTTTTTTTTTGTTTTTTCAGCTTTCCTTCTTTCATATGTGGACCAATCAATTGCAAGAGACATTAAATTCAAACAAACGAGGATACTACTTTTTTCCATAAAGATTTTAGCAGTTGGAGGACCTTTTGTAACACCCTGTTTTCTGAAATTGGGGATTTTTGAAAATTTATTATTTTTTATTATTTATTAGTGATATTTTAGTCATGGTATGATTTTTGGGTGATTTTAGTTAAGTTAAACCATTTCTAAAGTCATGCTAAGTCATGACTTATGACTTTGTGACTTTGTTAGTAAACCTTAGTGTAAACCCTAGTTTTCTCTAACCTAGAAGTTGCCATGACCATGAGAGCTTGACCATAGGCTTAGAATATCATTTTAGTGATTTTTAGCCATAGGAGTATTTTGGTAATTTTTAGGAATTTATTTGGAATTTAGTAGGATTAGTGAGATTTTACTATTCATGGACTTTTAGATTAGTGACTTGCTAATCCCTAACCTAATTACCCTAATCCATAGGTTAGCTACTAACCTAGAATGGCTAAGAGTGATATTTTTCATTGGTCAAAGAAATGGAAAATATCTAATTTTACCTTTAATGATATTTTGCTTGAATTGTGCAAAATATCAAGACTTTGGCAACAAAGTCTATGCCTTAGCCTAGAAGTCTTGAACCCACCACCTTGCCATGGTGTGGCCGGCCAAGGACACCCCAAGGACACCCCATGACAGCCCTTGCCCCCTCTCTCCTATATAGTTAAACACTTAGTTCAAGAGTTCAAGTTTCATGAGAAAAGAACTCTTGAAAAACCAAGAAAAACCCTTCCACTTCACATAGCCATAACCTTGTCATTTCTCAAGCTTTGGACCTCTAGTTTCTTGCATTAGGACACTAGTATTCTGAGGAAGCCTAGGGAGAATAGTTATCCAAGTTTCATCAAGCAAGGACTCATCAAGCTAGGGGACACACACTCCTCATTTGGGTGTTTTTTTCAAGAAAACCACATCAAGAGGTAAATATATCTAAACCTAGCTAATATACTTTTTTTTTCTTCATTATTGCATGCATATAGTTATAACCTAGCTGTGGGTAAGGTTTGGTGAAATTTAGGAATTGTTTGGTGTCGTATCGGACACGTATCCTAAGGTTTATATAAGTGTTTGGTGGAATGCCTCAAGGGAGAGGACTTTCAGTTTTTTTGCAAATCTCTTTACACAAAAACCTAGTCCTAGGTTTCCTAACCCTAACCCTAGTCCACTGCACACAAAACAATGCAGTGTCCGTGTCCAAATTGGACACGAACCCGACAGGACACACTGTGCACAAGTGCACAGTAATGCCCTGCTACCCGACACTAATAACTCACTGGACACGCCACGTGGACACGCCAAAATTGGCATAGAGCTTGGGGCACTGACTGACAGGTCACCCCCAAAGTTTGGGATGACCTCGTGTCGTGTCGGACACGGAATCGTCCCCGCAAGGGCCACGCACTGGTCACGCACACACGCACAGACACCAACTTCGAGTGTCTCGTGTCGCACGGACACGACACAAGGACACCTCGTGGTGACACGGGCATGAAGCCCTATACGTGGCGTACACGTAGACACGAGCACGTGGTGCTTCGTGTCCTGTGTCGCGTGTACGACGCGTATGACCGCGTGCACGACGCAGTCGTAAAACGCGAGTATCAGTCGTGTTTTCACGACTGATACGCTGTTAGTTCTGTGTCCACGCGTGTCGTGGACACGTGTCAGGCAGTGGGATGTGTAGCCCTATAGGTGGGCTACACGTGTGCACGACCACGAGACGTGTCGTGTCTCGTGGTGTGTCCACGAGTGCGTGGAACCCGTGCACGACACTGTCCTGTGTACACATATCAGAAGCTTACCCGATCGAGTGTTTTGCGTGTTTGGACACGCGAAACGGTGTCGTGGTGTCATGTCAGTGACTTGGGACACTAGAGTATTTATGGGGGGTTAGTTACCAACCGTTAGTATCGAGTCTTAGCTCGATTAGGTTGTGTTATTCGAATTACCCCTCTCGAGTGCAACTGTGCACTGTCACAGTTTTGAGATTATTTCCAGGTTTTTGAAAATCGAATTTTGATTCGATTTTATTAATGATTTATGTATTAGACTAGTGTATTCTAGTGAGTATATGTGTAGTATACATGTAATTGTGAGTGTGGGTCAATTTTGGGGAGTTTTGGGTGTGTGTGTATAGTTATATATGTATATACATATGTATGTATATATGTTATATAGTGTGTGTGTGTTGGGAGCCATAGTGGTTCCAGTTTCCTGGAACCCTCCCCCCTGCCTACTGTCCAGACCCCCCCTCTCTTTCACAGTCTCTCACACTCTCTCTCTCATTGTCTCACTCTCTCTCTATGTTTCTATATATATAGAGTATATATATATAGAGTATATATATATAGAGTATATATATATATATATGAGTTTATATATATGTGTATACCTATATGATATATATATATGTATATTTGTGTTAGGTTACTTTAGGTCAATATATATATATATATATATATATATATATATATATATATATATATATATATATATATATATATATATATATATATATATATATATATATATATATATATATATGTATGTGGTTGTATATATATATGTTATGCATTTTTGGGTATAGGGATAGTGTATATCTATATATGTAGATATACATATATATATATGACTTTAGTTATAGGTTATATTTAAAACCTAGACTATGGCCTATGGCCAAGGTTATTGGCCTATGGTTGGGGTTAGCCCTAATGACCCAAAAACCATTGTTGACCCTTGTTGACTGAAAGTTGACCAAAGTCAACTATAGGTCAAGGTTGACCTAGTTCACCTAGAAATGACTAGGAATGACCTAAATCAACTAGTTTGACTAGTTTGACTAAAACCCTAACTAGTTAACTAATATTGACCTAGCTTTGACTTAGAGTTGACTTTAACCTAGATTAAACTTGTTTGACCTTATTTGACCTAGTATGACTTCCTGTGACTTAGTTTAACTATTAGAGTTGACCAAGAGTTGACTTTTGACCAGTTGACCTAGAATCATGTAGTATGCATTGTATACTTTATTTTTATCATTGTGGATACATTGTGACTTATATTGCTCTGACTAGGAGCCACACACCTCTCCTCAGGCAGTATATCCTCTTCAGACATTCAGTTATCAGGCGAGTACATTCTCTGACCGTTTCATACTTGTTCAGGCTTTACTTCTCGCTCTAGATTACTTTACTTGTTGCTGTCACATTGTAACACGGATTGGTACTATATGGATCTTTACATGAGATGTTATCCCCCTCGGGAGCATCGGGTACTTCATGTTATGTGTGTTTCACTATCATCATGTACACCCATGCTTTCATTATTCATGTACACTCATGTGATCATGTACTCTCATGTTTACTGAGCTCTCATGTATACAATCATGTGCACCCTTTCATGGGCCCCATGTGATATCATGTACAATAACGTAACTTGTATAGATCCTTGTGTATTGATTGGGGAAACGGGGGAGTAGAAGTGGACATGTGAATAATTCCAAAGTAGTGTAATCATGTACAAACTCCGTAGTGTAATCATGTATAAGTCCAGCCATTCACATGCCTATCTTATGCTCTACATCACTAGTCACTTACAGTTCTCTATATACAGTAGATATTTCATTACAGCTATCTCTTTTACAGCGTATATTTCCTTTCAGCAGTTCATGTATCTTACTCTATTGCCTGTATCGTATTTCCTAACATGATATGCACTGTGTGAGATGTATTGTGCTCGTTCCTGTCCTGATTGGACCTGTTGAAAATATTACAGAGGATGAGGAGGAGGCCCTGGTGTCTACCTATTATGGAGCAGGACTAGATGATACTTATATTGTGGACCCTCAGCAGGTTCCACCTACAGCTGAGGAGGATGTTCCAGTAGTCTAGACCAGTTTAGTCTAGGCAGTCTTTTCTATATCTTTTTGTCTCACATTCTGTGTTGTATTTTGAGATGTGGAGATGTATAGACTCTTAGACTTTTGTATTATGAGTTGACAGTTCTGGATATTATGTTGTACTAGACACTTAGACCTTTTTCATCTATGCTATGGTTCTCCTTGAGTTACTATCTATCTATCTGTTCTTCATTCTTCTACCTTAGATGTGATTGAGACAGCATATTGTTATATCACCTCCATTCGGAGAGTATATACCGTACAGGTACTTTTATATTGTTAGATGATTGACCTAGGACAGCGTTCTACCGCCGATACTGCGGCGTAGGCTGGGCGTTGTTACGTTCTCGTACCCTGACAGTGGGTGCGGGTCGTGACACCTTTAGTCCCTGGTAGTCCAACAGAGCTCTGGGTACAGGTTTTTTGGTAGTTGTAAATGTATATATGTATTTGTAAATGTATATATGTATTTGGATATTCTATTTTGAGAATGTAATGAAGATGTTGATATGTACTCTATTTTGAGAAATGTAATAAAGATGGTGATATATAATGTTAATTTGATTTTTAGGCCTGACAATTATATGGACTGATTTGGATGTGCTAATTTGAATAGTATAAAGTGTTATAAATGTGCTGCATTGAGCCTATACATGTTATCTATTCATGACGTTTTAAAATTGTTCTGAATTGTGCACTATATATTAACTATTCATAACGCTTTTATAGAAACTATTCATGACGGTTATTTTATGACGCTTTTGAAAAATATTTATAACACCCGTTTTCATGACGGTTGCTGTGGAAAAAAAAGCGTCATGGTTCGTCATTAATGACGCTTTTTAGCCGTCATTAAAAGGGTTTTTTGTTGTAGTGGCAGCACTGTACATGCGGCACATCTACCGGATTCATGGAGTTCCGGTAAGTATTGTGTCTGACAGAGATACTAGATTTATCTCTCACTTTTGGAAGAGTTTGTATAACAGTTTGGGAACACAACTGAAGTTCAGCGCCGCCTACCACCCCAGACTGACGGGCAATCAGAGAGAACAATATAGACGCTAGAAGACATGCGGAGATCCTGCGTCTTGGAATTTGGAGGGTCTTGGGAAGACCATTTGTACTTGGTAGAATTCTCCTACAACAGCAGCTACCAAGCTAGTATCGGTATGACACCGTTCGAGGCACTCTATGGACGTCGTTGCCGCACTCCATTTGCTTGGGACGATGTCGGAAAACGAGCGTTGCTTGGACCTGAGAAGGTGACCGATGCAGCAGAGAAGGTGAGAATGATCAGAGACAAGCTCAGGATTGCCCAAGACAGACAGAAGCTTTGGGTTGATAGTAGTCGTCGACCAGTGAGGTTTGAAGAAGGAGATAGCATTTTTGTGAAGTTTTCTCCTACCAGAGGAACAATCAGTTTTAACGGAGCTGGGGATTGAGGCCAGGTACATCAGGCCATTTGAAGTTTAAGACGAGTCGGAAGTAGCGTACCGGTTAGCTCTACCAGCTAATCTTGAGAGTGTGCACAACGTCTTCTACGTATCACAGCTCAGATGCTACATTCCGGATCCGAGTCACATATTGGACAATTCAGAGCTGAAGATTGGACTCAACCTTTCAGTGCCAGAGGAACCAGTTGCAAGCGTAGTCAGAAGTGAGAAGAAGATTAGAATTTGAGCCATCACATAAACTCCTATTTCTTATCTTTTCATTCTAAACTTGACTGATGCTGCTAAGTTAGCCTAGTTTTGCAAGCTATCTCTTTATCAAGCTTGATCATGACAATATTTTATTGGGTGCACCCACTAATAAATTGTCTAATCAGGACCGGTGCATGATGGTCTGATCAACCTCGTGTACTTTGGTTCGCTTTTGTATTTTTTCTGCATGGATGATATCATAAATGAAACTTGTTCCTAAACTGTCTCATCCACGACTGCCTTGAAAATCCTTATTGTTGGACCTGAGTTACGGGTGTAGTACCCGTACCTGTTTGATTCTCCTACCCTGCCTTTAATTTCGAGGACGAAATTTTCAAAGGAGAGAAGATTGTGAAACCCAGTCTTTGTATGTGAAATGTTATTATTATTATTATTAGTATTATAATATTATTACTATTATTATTATTATTATTATTTATTGGCTTGGAAATTAATTTCAAAATTATTATGGTTTTTGATTGCTGACCCGACCCGTACCCAGACCCGAGCCCGAACCCAGACCCAATCCTATTTCCTTTGAAATTCTGAGTTATTTATTAAAAAAAATGTATTTCTTGAGCTGGTCCAAATTGGACCAGCATTACACGTTCAAACCCATCTCTCCACTTTTTGGTCTCCTACAAACTCTCCCATTCACCACTTCCATCATCACCACTCCCCCTTATATTCCCACTCCTTCCAGAGAACCATCTCATCTCTTCTATCTCACTCTCTCACAGAACACAAACCCCAACTTCCCTACACTTCCCTCTCCCCCAGAGCTCCCAAGCCAACCCCTCTCCCAACACCCCCACCCGCGGATCCGAACTCCCGTCGCGACCCAGCGCGCCCCGTCCGGCTCCTCCAGCCGTTCGCCGCGCGGTCCGACCCCCTCCCCGGCGTGCGACCCTCCGGCGTCCGACCCCGACGCCCCTGGTTCCCAGCGCCTCCTCCGGCCCGACCCCCCTTTCGCAGCGCCCTTAGGCCGCAATCCCGCCGGCCTACTCCGTCGGCGCCCCCTTCGCCGACAGCTCCCAGCAGTTCAGCGCTGACCCCGCTTTTCTCCTGGCTTTTCCGAGTCCAGGCGTGCCTTAGCCGGACTCTAAGTCTGTCCCTCTTTCGGTGACCCGCAGTCCCGCGGATCTGAACCCAGCGCTGTCCCGAGGTTCCCAGCTTCTGTCCGGCAGAGTTTCGGTTTTCCGTTGCAATTCGGATCTCGTTATTTCTATAAACTTGCATCTGAGACCTCTAGCCGAGCAACCCAAGGTATAACCTCTGTCCCGTTCTATTTTCATTCTGTCTATGATGAGATTGGTCCCCGATTCCCTCCCGGAAATTCGGTTTTTAGCGACGTCGTAGTTTCGGAACCTTCGGAAAGGTTCTGTTGGTTGTTTTTGCTTTTCCGAAACTTTTCGAAAATGGATTTCTATATATTTTGGGCTTTAGATTTTTCCGGTAGCGTGCTGTGATGTTTTGGATTGGATTCGGACTTCCGAATTCATTTCGGGTCATTCCGAATTAATATTGGAAATGTTATGGTTATTTTTATGTGTATATATTTTGGGTTTCCCTGGTTTGGGATTTGCAGGAAAATGTTGGCATATTTCCAGTTTTTGGGTTGACAAAAACAGAGGAGATGCTGCCAGATTTTTCCTGTAAATTTAATTATATTTTAAAAATGATTTTAAAATGGATTTCGGAAATATATATTAAATATTTGGATTTTGGGCGACGATCGTATCGGTCAATGGGCCCTGGCTAAGTGCAAACGAAACCGGCTTCGTCCGGACGTTGAGGCATTAGCCTAGTTGACGATTGGACCATATCTGAGACTCATCAAATATTTATATTTAACTTATTTTATTATTACTATTTATTTATTTATTCATATTTAATTTATAGGAAGTTTAGAACTAACGACCGTTTTTGTCTTATTTTAATTTATGCAAATAAATTGTAATGGGCATAAGCCCAGCTGGTTGTTGGTTCTGTAACTGTAATTTGGTAGTGTAGGATTTTTGGTTATTTGCTGATTTTGCGAGTTTTTGTAGCGTTCGCATAAATCTAATAATAGATATTTTCATATAAAAATTAATAAAGTTTTCTCACATAAAATCTACAAGTTTTAATAAGTAGCAACGCTCATGTATTTCTCACTAAAATAAGAAATTTAGTTTTATATTTATAGTTACTAAAATACAAAGTTTTAATCAATTAATCTGGTATCGACGAGTTTTCTAAAATACAAAATTTAAACGATCTTTTTCTCGTTATAAATTCAACGCACCAATAATCGCATTTTTTGTTCGTGCTTTGTTAATAAAGAATTAAAATTGATTAGGACACAATTAGAGATTTCAACTAGCGTAGTTAGATTGGTAACCCCGAATTCTGAGTCAATTTCTCGAATGTAGGAATTCGAGGACGATCCTAAATTCCCATCTCGAAGTCTCCAACTTTCCAGTCCAGTTCATTTGAGGCAAGTACATTTTGTGTTAGTTTACAATTATTTAGTAATCGTTTTAATGCAAGTTTAAACCACGATGCAACACGAAACTCTCTCTGAGAGCACTGACTGTAACTACTGTAACTGTTTGGGGACTGGGGGAGTAGTATAATGATTATGACCACATCCAAAACAATAACTTAGGCCAGTATTAGCTTACCCCTCTTACACACGGGGATAAGCCGAATCGTATCAATAGGATACAACTGTACAACCCAAGCCGGTCATATTCATTGCCTATTCAAATCACACTGTTTTACTGCTAGAAAACTGTTTACTTCAAATTGTTTAAAAGTGCATGATTCTATTATTATTTTAATTGTCAAATTAGCATGAATTATACTTTGCTCCCTCCTGATTGGAGATAACATTTTTAGGGAACATTGAGGATGCTGAGCTGTTATACTATACAACAGCTAATATGACCCGGTTCTGTACCCCGTGGTGCTGCCAGAGTCCCCATTGGAGGACGCAGGACCTGAGGCCGATGTGCCGAATGCTTAGATTTTCTTTTCCAGTTTTGTTGTTTCATTTGAAATTCTGTTATTTGAATTCAGTTCTTTTAATTCCAGTTGTATTATTTCAATGTTTAATAAAGTTTTGAATTTTCGAAGATTGAGTTGTGACAAATATAGATGTTGTTGTGGTTACCTGCTAATGGAACAGCTTACTGCCGCCGTCTCAATAACGGTGCATGCTGGGCATGATCCAGTTCGACCCAATTATTTGGGATCGGGTCGTGACATACGGTATGCATTTCTACGACAATACCAGTGCGGTTAGGTTGTAGGTCTTACATAGCGTAATACAACAATCAAAACTAACCACGGAATAATCACGTCTTGACCATAAAGTACATATGCTGCTTTCGTAATAGTTAGATAAATAAATAACTGAAGCATGCATGTATCTGTATGCCAATGTTTTGGGACCAGCCAGTCGATTATAATAGTTCATAATATGAACGTGTCTCATTCATTCAATTCAATAAGACGACTAGCCAGCCTCTTAGTTCCAACTAGGAATACATGATCAATTGTTAATCGAGATAACCAACTCTCATATTATAATGTCAAGACAATAATTAATGTTAATAAAAGCCAAGGTAATTAATCAAGGTCAATCAATGTCAATCAATGCCAATTTGGAACAAGGATCATCCAAAAGGCTTCAGAATCAGAGTTCATGCGACCAGGAACTCATGCGGCTAAGGAAGCTTAAATTCATGCGGTCGGGACAACATGCGCCTATGCGGCTAGGACCACACGCGCCTATGCAGCTAGAACAACATGCGCCTAAGCGGCCGGGATTGAAATAGCCCCATGCGGTTCAGCAATGCCCAAGCCATATGGCTGAAAAAGGTTGCAGTCTTATGCGGCTACGGCTAACATGCGACCATGCGGCCAAAGGAAATTCCATACGGATGGGGGGATAGCAAACCCCATACGGCTCAAAAGGACATGCGCCCATGCGGCTCGAAATGACATGCGCCCATGCGGCTGAACATGGGACAGGCCTATGTGCGGCTAAGGAAAACTAATTTCATGCGGCTGAATAAGTGCAATCCTATATGCGGCTAAGAAGTCATACAGCGCCATGCGGCTGCGGGACCGAATGCATATGCGGCTAAGCTAAGAACTCATGCGGCTAAGTCTCATGCGGCTGACTAAGCCCATGCGGCTGGGATTGAAATCAGTCTCATGCGGCTCAAAACGAATGAACTCATACGGCTGAAATGTCCATGCCCATGCGGCCAGGGGACTGTTCTTCTTCTCCACTTGTCTGAGAGGAAGAACCATTGGAAGCCATTGCTTCCAAACTCCATAAATCCTTCATTCTAAGTCCAAATCTGAACTTCCATAGGTCAAAATGGGGCAGAACAAAATTCTCTACAACATGGAACCATCAAAACTTGAAGATAACTAAGTTTGCTAGATCAAAACCTAAGAAATCCGAAAATACAACATACTTAGATCTACAACAAATAAGCCATGGAAAGTGAAAATGCTAAGTACTAAAGAGACTCAAAATCAAATAAGGAAGATGATGGAACGATAAAAATAGTGATCCATCAAGAAGCAAGTCTGGCACTTGCCTTGGTGGCTAGTAGGTGGGGAAGGAGTTATGGGGAAGAAGAAGATTAATGGTGAAGTAATGAAGTGAGAGAAAGGGGATGGCTTTAAATGGAAGGGGTGGTGGTAGGTGGGGGTTCATTTCGGTTCAGGCTGAACCAACTAACTAAACCAATCCAAGCCGAACCCAAAGTATAGCTAAAGCAGAGTAAGAAAGCAGAAAATCAAATGCAGAAATTAAATTACAGGAAATTAATGGACATGAAATTAAAGGGTTTAACTACAGATCCGTACATGACAAATGTAAAATAAATATATTAAAGCATTACATGTATAAAAATACGTATTCTGGGAACGGAAAGTGACATTAAGCCTACTTGTGCAAGTTAAAAACACGCAATTTATTATGTGAAGGCAAAGATGAGGCAAGTTCACCGAAACTACCCCACCTGAGCGATGTCTTCGAGTCGCCGTTGTAAGGCCAAGCCGAACGCCGTCGACGTTTCGATTCCTCCGATTGACTGAACAGGATGGGGCACTACAGTAGGGAGGAGCAGATGGGTTCAGAGCCATGGTGGAGGAGAGGAGAAGGAAAATGCTTGATCAGAACTTGAGGTGGAAAAGTTGTGACGTTGATAGCGTGAGAGAGGGAGAGGGTGAATGGAGGGAGGGAAGTGGCTGCATGCCTTTGGCTCACTCGAGCGGTATTTGTCCCTCTACCCTCATCCCTCGGCAATGATGATACGACAACCTATCACTATATCTTATATAGTAGTAGATGATGTCTTAGTATTACATTATGTGAGTTCATCTTGATTCTGTTATATCCTTCGGATACTAGATACGATAAGAACATATACTACACCATATGTACAGAACATAGATGATTCACACTAATGTATGCTAGAATGAATTTTGGGTTGTGTTCTGAGCCATTCGTTCCCATACTTGGCAATTAAGCCATTCGACTGGCGAGACAGAAACTATGTATCCGTAGATAAAGTTGACTGTCCTCTGACCCTCATCCCTCGGTAATGATGATACGACAACCTATCACTATATCTTATATAGTAGTAGATGATGTCTTAGTATTACATTATGTGAGTTCATCTTGATTCTGTTATATCCTTCAGATACTAGATACGATAAGAACATATACTACACCATATGTACAGAATATAGATGATTCACACTAATGTATGCTAGAATGAATTTTGGATTGTGTTCTGAGCCATTCGTTCCCATACTTGGCAATTAAGCCATTCGACTGACGAGGCAGAAACTATGTATCCGTAGATAAAGTTGACTGTCCTCCGACCCTCATCCCTCGGCAATGATGATACAACAACCTATCACTATATCTTATATAGTAGTAGATGATGTCTTAGTATTACATTATGTGAGTTCATCTTGATTCTGTTATATCCTTCAGATACTAGATACGATAAGAACATATACTACACCATATGTACAGAACATAGATGATTCACACTAATGTATGCTAGAATAAATTTTGGGTTGTGTTCTGAGCCATTCATTTTCATACTTGGCAATTAAGCATGTGAAATAGAACTGATTATGTTTAGTTTGTCTTACGATACAGATTTTCACATCCAAATTAAAATGGATCGTTACTTCGTTGATCGTACATGGATGTACTAGAGGATCAACCTCCTGGACCGTAGGTACTTATAAGTATTGACCGTATCGGATTAGTATCGATCTATCATTTTGGTATGGGCCGTATCGGTTGGTATTGGTCTTAGCGAATTGGTATCGTCCTATCCGATATGTATCGGCCGTATAGCTAGGATTCATATTGGCCTTATCGATTTGGTATCGGTCATATCCGATAGGTATCGGTCGTATTGGATTATTATATACCATTTCGGATTAGTATCGTAGAATGTTTAGTAACAACTGTACAGCTAGAAGAGAGAAATCGAAATCGATAAGGCCAATATGAATCCTAGCTATACGGTCGATACCTATCGGATATGACCGATACCAAATCGATAAGGCCAATATGAATCCTAGCTATTCGGCCGATACATGTACATATCTGATATAGGACGATACCAATTTGTTAAGGCCAATACCAATATGATGCGTCCTATACCAAACCGATAGACCGATACTGATACACTAGATACTAAGTACATCCGGCCTATACAAGCGGATCCACCAATTACTGCACGATAGGCCCAACGACTCCAGTTACATCCGGTTATTGGTGAGTACATGATTACATAGTAATTCTGTTAGTCTTGTGATACAGATTTTTACTCTCTCATGCTACCAACGTTATAACTTTTCCAGTGCTGCTCCCTCTAATGATGATGAACGCAAAAAACTAACGTCACAACTTTTATAATTTGAGTAAATTTCTTTACCCTATATGAAAATTTCTGTTGTCAGAAAGATGGCTCCTAGGACTCGTCGAGGTGGTGCTGCTAGTCGAGGAAGGGGTCGAGGCAAGAAACCCTTGGAGGTCGACACGGAGGAAGTCCCCGTTGTCAAACAAGAGCCGGTGACTGTTAAGGAGAAGGTGTTACCAAAGGTCGAGGTCAAGGAAGAACCGATGACCATCAGGAAAGAGATTGCTCCCAAGATTGAAGTTAAGGAGGAGCCACCGTCAGAGAGTAGTAGCATCGGGACCGACCCTCCTGTCCCTACAGAAGACCTCAACCAGATTGAGCCTTCGTATGCAAAGTGGCTGATAGAATGGTACATGCCTCAACGCAACTATGATCCCTGGCTGTGAGGATTCATCGTCTGACTTGTGGTCTTTGTTGAGGCCAAAGTCGATTTTCCAATGTGTTTTGGAATATTTATGGGAATTTTGGAATATTTGTGGGAATTTTGGAATATTTGTGCTATGATCGGATTATAACGACGGATATTATGTTACTCTTCAGGATAATTGATGTCTATTTTATATTAATTTGGTTTGGTCTATATAATTCTTGGATAATTGGTGTGCATTAAATTCGTATGTGTATATTTGGTCTATGTGATTCTTGGATAATTGGTGTGCATTATATATTTGGTCTATGTGATTGTTGGATAATTGGTGTGCATTATATATTGGTTTGGTTTATGCATATTTTTGCGAACAGGAAAAGCTCTGTAATTTTTTTTTCAAAATATTCTCAGTTAGCGACGGACTAGTGACCGTTGAGCGACGGATATTACCAATTTTCGACTACTGTCCGACGGCAAATCCGTCGCTAACTGGAGATTTGAAAATGTTTCCAGGTAGCGACGGGTGGTCGACGGAATATCCGTCGGCACAGTTCTGATGGTATATAGTTCGACGGAATAGCGACGACTTTTCCGTCGCCCTTGTTCTGGAAATACCAAGAAGTTCCAGAACATGGTCGACGGAAAAGTCGTCCTTATTCCGTCACTAAACCGTCTTTTGTTAGCGACAGTTGTCGACGGAATAGCGACGACTCATCCGTCGCCATGGTGCTGAAAATGCCTGCCTCTTCCAGAACCTGCTCGACGGATTTTTCGTCAGCAAACCGTCGCTAATCCGTCCTTTGTTATCGACGACGATTGACGGATTAGCGACGGAACGATACACTCTGATACGCTATTACGACGGTTTACCGACGGAACTTAACGTCACTATTGTCTAAACAGTTCAGTATTTAATACTTGAAAGGGACGACAGTCCGTCGGAAAGTAGTCGCTTATACTTCGTATTGTGAAGTCGAAATGCCGTCGCTAGTCCGTCGCTTGACGACTACGTAGCGACGGACCATTATTAGCGACGAGCTGATTGCTGACGGATTTTTTTGGCCAAAACCCGTCAGTGATCGGTCGCTAATAGAAATTCCCGTCGGACTGGCGACGGATCTGGCCGTCGCTAAATAGACAAATTTTGGTAGTGTCACTAATGGACAAACTGAGTACCCAAAGCCTAATTTGGCCATAAACTTGGTACCCTTATACAAAATAACCCTACTAAATAAACCCTTTCAGAATTTTCATTTATTTGTTTTTGAGTACTGTTCGATTTGGTTGAAACAGAAGAACCAAACGCTCATCCCTATGTGTCATCACATCTACTTTTAAGGCAACTGTTATAGGAAAATTACAAGGGGCACCACCAAAAGTGACAAGGGGTATCACTTTTATGTTGTAAAAGGGTTAGGGGACATCACACCATTTGTTACGAGGCATCACACTATTTAAACACCCAAACTCATATTTTCTCCTCCTCTTACAATATCTTCCTCTTGAATATGACACAATCCAAGACTCCTTCAAAAACAAGATAAATCTTCCACTTTATCTCTTCATTTCAAACTATATTTTTTTAGATTTTTCCAAATAAAATTAGACACACCAATTTTTAGAAATTTTTTTTTAAAAATTTAGTTTTTAATTATTTTATGTTGGAAACTAATTTATTTCGAACATTGGTTTCGAGTGACAATCGAATTCGAGACGATAAAGGATTGTCAGAAATCTAACCGTCCTAAATTAGTCATTTTTAGGATTCCTACAGAATTGTTGGCAATCCTAAGTTATATAATCTCGATCTTCGAAAATATATTACTTAGAAAAATATTAGAAATCTAGAGATGTCCGCATGACCTAAAAAAACCTTATTATATACTATAACAATATTATAAATCTACTAAATCCCTTGACATTATTAGCAAATAAATGTGGAAATTTCTTGCTCCAAGTCTCCTAATACTGTTTAGTAGTCTCTTAGGTGGAGTGGAGAAGGTTGCTAACATTTCTCTTGATATCAATTTTTTTTTCGTGGGTTGTGGTCTAGCAACGGGAGCCTCGACACGGAAAGCGCAGGTCTGAATCGCCCTTGACATTTGCCAAGCCAACAAAAATGAACCTACAAAAAAACGAATCTGCTTATTTCTTATTCTAGAGTGGATATACTATAATGTTTGAATTCAAGTGGTTTTTGTGAATTGTTGAGTTCATTGCGCTTCCAACAATGAAGTTTGGGTAGTTAGTTCTCGCGTACATGTTGGTATGGTCATGTTCTGAGCACGAAACTAAATTATGGCACAATGGAGTCATGTGCCACTCCTTCCTAGTTTTCTAACCTACTTCCATTCTTCCTCTCCTTACCAGGACCGGCCCACAAGGTTGGATTGTCCTATCCAGAACTAGTTTTAGTTGTCCCTTAATCTTTATTATAGGTCGATCCAGGAGGATCACCCGCAACCTCGATCTTTACTGGGATTACGCTGAGCCTGAAATTTATCCAAGTAGAGGAGAATTGTCCAAACCCGAAGTCTTAACTGGGTTATCCTAGGACCGGTCCTGCTCCTTACCAATGCTATCATTGGATCACCCTCTCCGTCGATTTCTCTATTGTTAGAAATTTTCTTTTGTACTATTTACATCCAAAAGGTCATATGTATAGTTACATTCAAACCAATATATGTAATAAAGTCCTTTCAAAAAAAAATGTAAAAAAATGTTAATATTTTGCTTCACTTTGCGCAATGGACAGCAGGACATGGCGAACATGGTAACTGCCTCACTTCTTCTGTCTCCTCCATACTTTGCAAGACATATCCATCATTCCTACACATAAACATGAAGAATTAGTATCAAACTTACAAATGAGCAAAATTTTCAAGCCCATCATTACTCGAAAATCGGAGTCCTGCAAGCGTCGTGTCATACCGTATCTTAAACTTATATGAAACTTGAGACAACTTATTGAATTTTCAGCTCCATATCCATCTCCTTCATTAACAAAGGCAAGGCGGAAGCAGAAATTCGAATTCAGACGAACTTGAGTAGACTAACTCATATGAAAAAAATAAAAAAATAAATGAAAATCAGAAGAGAACTGAAATGAAAATCAGAAGAAGAAAAAAAAAAAAAAAAAAATCAGCAATGGGCTACATGTGAATTTAATGTTCACTCCGAGCCCATTCAACAAAAATGGATGGACCTCAGCCCACAAAAATGGCTATATGGACAAGAAATTGATCAACTTTGTAAAGTACATCGACATCTATCAACAAGCAAGTTTACCAAACATCAACAAGCTGAAAATCTGACTTACATGAGCATCTTTTCTTAGTGTCTATTTGGTAAACAGTAAGTGTGGAAAAATTTGGACTTATAATTTCAAGAAAAAAAAGTGTTAAAAAATTCATGCACTTTCTCGTACTCTTAATAGGAAACAAATGTGTTTGATTTGGATAGGAAAGTAAAAAAGTGGAAACTGAAAAAGTAAATATTTAAAAAATGAAATAACAAAGTAATTAATTATAATTAATTATTTGTGAAATATAATTAGTTCTTAATAATAATAATAATAATAATAACTACTATTTATTATTTTTTCTTAATCTAATTTTCTTCTATTGATTTCTCTCTCTTTTCTCCTTCTCCATTCCAAATCAACTCTCTCTCTCTCTCTCTCTCTCTCCTTTCCTATTCCAAATCAACTCTCTCTTTCTCATGCCTCCCCCGTTGGGTGGTGGTGCGACCATGGAGCTTGGAGCTCGGTACGATGATGGTGGTGGTGTGGCCATGGAGCTCGGCAATAGAGCTCGGGTGGCTCCAGTTGACCGCATATCGAGTGGCTCCCGTTGGCCGCTGGTCAGATGGCTCCCGCTGGCCGCCGATTCCTACCACATTCTTTTTTTTTTTTTGAGAGGACATGGAAATCATGGATTTGGAAAAATTTCAAAGGAGACAGAAACTGCAGAAGATAATCATGTCCCCTTAATTCTTATGAGCCTAATAAGAGATTTTGTGGATTTGGTTCTAACTTTCAGGAAGAAGTGAAAATCCCTGCCTTTTTTTGTGTTACTAAACTGATCCTTATAACCATCCTCCACTAATTAATGCATAGAGCACACAAGATGACAGGAGTGTCGAACAATCAAAATAACGACTCCATCAAGATAACTAACTTATCTATTCGTACGTGTTGTCCAAATTTTAATGAGTCTTCTTACATTCATATAATTGAGTGTTCGACACATCGAACTAGTCTATCACATAATAATACTATCGAAACACCAAAAAAAAAAAAAAAAGTTTCGTAGAGAAGCCCAGTCTACATATGCAGCACTTACGTCCGACAAGCGAGGAAGTAGAAATGAATAGCGATCGATGTCGGCACAGACATATTTGTTGTAATCAAACATATGTCAGATGTCTTCATCAGTCAAGCAAACCATGATCTTCAGCTAGCCATCACAAAATATTCGATTACTTTAGACTTAGAACATCGATCATATATGTATGTGGGTGCGGAAATGCTTTCTTGCCCGCAGGCGGGCCAGCCCGCCCGCCTGCGTGGCACTCTTCCATTGGCCCCCTCTGTTAGCATGGGGCCCACGCCATTGACTGGCCAATGGAAGAGGGCCACGTGGCGGGCGGACTGGCCCGCCCGCGGGCCAAATAGCAGTCCCGATGTGGGTGTCTCCAACGGCGTCTAGATCATGAGATCTAATCAAGGAAAGATTGTCCATTACTTTTGAAACCTTTCACCTCGATCAGGATCCTGACTTGAAATTGCTTGCATATTTTCTGACTAGATCTAGAGCCCACCATTAACGAAGGTGCCCTCTCAACATGTGGTTCTTGTGTATGCAGGGCTGTGGAATAATTTGACCTAGTCATGAACCCGGCTCGGTTTCCGAGCCGGTCATGCATGCAGGATCATATCGGCGCGTATAGGATACATGGGCGGATACAGAAATTTAAGAGAACCTCAAATTTAAAATAAATCCATATATATATATATATATATATATATATATATATATATATATATATATATATATATATATATATGGAATCAGGTAAATTGTTTCTGGAATCACTTCCACTGGAATTCGAACTCCTGACCACTCAGGCCGTATCCATCTCTCTTAATCACTAGGCTAGAGGTCATTTGCTATATATATATATATATATATATATATATATATATATACTAGTATATCACCCGTGCGATGCACGGTTTGTATATTTAAAATTATTTTAAAGCGCAAAATAAATAAGTGAATGTTCTTGTCATTTTTTAACATTTGAAATTAAAACAAAAGTTAGAATAAACTCAATTTTGAAATACATGTAAGATAACATTACATTAATATGATTATTTAATAATTAAATTTTAGCAACGTAATTATCATTAGTACTATCTATGTAATTCACAAAATATCTTGGACCAACATATATTAATATGTTGTTGAAGGAATTATAATAATATATACCTCAATGTAAATAAAATAAAACGATAAAGTCTATTTTGATGACATAAAAGATAACATTTCACTTACTTCTACAAATTTTGAAATACTTCCTTATACACAACATTTGTTGTTGAATTACATTGATCTCCATCTTGGCTGCATATTAAAATCTTCAATCCTTTCTTACTTGTTACCCTTGAAACCGCAACATATAACTGTCCGTGACTAAAAACGGGATTCTTCAAGAAAAGTCCAACATGAGAAAGTGATTGACCTTGACTTTTGTTTATTGTCATTGCATAAGAAACAATCAATGGATATTGTCTTCTTTGAAACTTGAAAGGCAACCTTGGATCAGAAGGTGTCAGTGACATTCTTGGAATCAAAACTTTATTACCAGCATTGTCTCCACAAAGAATCTTTGCTTCAAGAACACGATTGCCTAATTTTGTAATCAGCAATCTAGTACCATTACATAGGCCAGCTGAATGATCTATATTTCTTAGTAACATTACTGGGGTACCAACTTTCAATTTTAATTCGTGATTCGGTACACCTGAACATTTAATACTATTCAAGAACTCTGGAGTGTGAACATCTGATAATAAGTCAACATTGGCATCTGACTTGGATGGACTATCAGAACTTAAATATGTGCTTGCATTACCAGAATTCAGTGAGATCATGTACTCATTTACAGACTCGACAACATCAAGAGTTGGCGCTAATATAGCTCTATCCTTCAAGAAATCTGGATCGATGACAAAATTCGCAAATGAAGGATATGTGCTCTCAACAATTGTTTGCAGTGGATCATTTGCATTACTAAGTAAAATATCACTTGGAATATCGATACTTGCACAACCATCATTATGCCCTCCAAGTGTTCCATCTCCTATACTTGCAATCCATTCAGAAAACCGTTTGAGCTCTTCACTTTCAGATGTTATGCTACAACCTTGAAGTCTCATGTTTTTTGTCAACCTCAAAACTTTGCAGTTTTGCCAAATATAAGAAGAATTTATAGTTGCATGAACTATATCTTGTCTACTACCTTTCGGAATTACAGGCAATATTTGTCGAAAATCTCCTCCGAAGACAATTGTTTTTCCTCCAAATGGTGTCTCAGAACTTAGTGGATTGCTAAATTGCATTATATCTCTAAGCGATCTATCCAACGCTTCAAAGCAATATCGATGCATCATTGGCGCTTCATCCCAAATTATAAGTTTGCACCTAACAATTAGGTCTGCAAGTTGACTTCCTTGTTTGATATTGCATGTTGAATCCTCATTTACATTTATTGGAATAGCAAATCTTGAATGAGCTGTTCTTCCACCAGGCAACAGAAGTGATGCTATCCCACTTGAAGCCACATTTAGAACTATTTCTCCCTTAGATCTCAAGCATGCAGATAATGTTTTCCAAATGAACGTTTTTCCAGTACCGCCATATCCATATAAAAAGAAAACACCACCATTTGTAGAATTAACAGCATCCATTATTGTGTCGTAAACATGTTGTTGTTCATCATTCAAGCGAGCAAGTAGGTGCACGTGTTCTTCTGCTAGAATTTTCAGATGTTATATAATTTTTTATATTAATTTTTTTTTCTTCCATAAATGGTGGTTTTGGGGAGACAAAAAAAAAATTGTGGAAACGGTGCTTTGGACTGTGGTTTCGGGAAACCAAAAAAATTTGATGAAACCGTGGTTTAGCCCACAGTTTTTTTAGACCATGGTTTTATTTTTGGTTTGGACTGTTTTTTCGGAAAACCAAAAAAATTTGATGAAACCGTGGTATTAGCCCACAGTTTTTTAGACCATGGTTTTATTTTTGGTTTGGTTTTACCAACCGACGGTATTCCCAAGACCTCAGCATTGAATGGTAAAAGAATCACTTCATTTTTCTTCTTTTCCTCTCTCCATTCTTCCGTTTCATCTTCCGGTGCATTTGTGTATATATTTGCTTTTCTTGGGTTTAAATTCTTTTTTTCTCTTAGAATCTATTTTTCGTCCGGCTTCTCTTCTTTTAATCTCTTAATTTTTTGTTTTGCTTTAATCTTCCTCCTTCCATCCGTATGCTGCATATGTTGGGTCATTATTTCTATTTGTGTTTTTTTTTTATTATAAGCATGGAAATGAATTTAAATGTTTATTTTTCGTCCGGCATGAGAATTTTTTGTTCTGGAATTTTTTATTTTGCCAATTTATTAGGTTTTCGTCCAGTTTTCATTGTTCCCTCTTTAACCAATAAGTTGTGGATGTTATAGATCTTGGATTTTAATAGATCTTGGATATATTGAAAGTTTTGTGGATTTCGAATATTTTTTTTTCTTTTTGCTGTTTCGAACGGATTTATGGAACAAAAAAAAATATTTGTAGTGTTCTAAAATCGTATGTTGACAGATTTTTTTCATTAAAGAATTTAATTTTATTTTTACAGTTTAAATGCAACAATTTATATTAAATGTTTTTTCTTATAAATTCATGACCCAGAAAGATAAATTAAAGTATTCATTATTATAATATATATATATATATATATATATATATATATATATATATATATATATATATATATATATATATATATATATATATATATTAATAGTTTTTTTCTTCCATAAATGCTGGTTTTGGGGTGACCCAAAAAATTGCTGAAACGATGGTTTTGGACTGTGGTTTTGGACTGTGATTTTGGGGAGACACAAAAAATTTCTATAACCGTGGTTTCAGCCCACATATTTTTAAGACCATGGTTTTAGTAGCCCATGGTTTAACCAACCGATGGTATTAGGGAGACCTCAGCATTGAATGGTAAAAGAATCACTTCATTTTTTTTTCTTCTCCTATTTCCATTCGTATGTTTCATCTTCCACAAATTTTTTTTTCTTTGATTTTAGTAGCCCATGGTTTAACCAATATGAGTTATATTTGTTTTATATTCCTGTTTTTCCTTTCCGTTTTTTTTAAAAATTTTCTTTTTAATTTTTTAATGTTTCCTTTTTCGGTTCTTTCCGTTATTGTGGCAGGAAACTGATTCTGTTATAAAGATATATACATTAAATTTATTATTGATTAATATTTACAGGTATTTTTTGCCTTCTATGAGTAAATGGACTACTTCGAGATGGTCAGTTCCCAATTGAAGGTATAAATCAAATCTTGTACTTAATATCAGTCAAATAAATTTATATATTGTCTTGTGCTGATTATTTTTAGAATAATGTTGGTACAGTGTTCTAAATACAACACGTTATTTATGTTGGTACAGTATTTTTATAACTAATATCATTATAAATTTGAAGTACACTATTTTTAGGCCCAACACGTTATTTATGTCTGTTAAATGTTAATTTTCAGCTAAATAAGTTAGAAAAGTTATCTGATGTTGAAAATGTATATTATTGATAAAATTTTTCTGCAATATTAGAAGTAATTGTGTATAAAATAACAATTGAAGCATAACAACAGAAATTAGATGGAACTATTACCTCCTATATCGTTTGTAAGTTTCGGACGCTTGTTAATTGTTGTACTCCTTGTCAGTTTCTTCATTCTCAATTTCTTCCTTTGTAAGAGTTCCTTCCTTGTTATATTTATTTATGTTGTGATTTGGAAGTGAAAAAAATTGAAACACCATTCTTGAATGTGTAAGTCCAATATATAGACATACAATTAATGATTAATTTTGTATTGGGAGGAGGGAAAACAGGAATGCCAACAGTTTTTGCTGCACTCCACCCAAGTTAGAGGTGTATGAATTTGTCTATGCATCGTTTTTCGTATAATAGTACCAATATATGTAGGCTGTCAATTCATCATTAGTGTGTATTGGGAAGACAAAAGCAATCTTTTAAACATAAATATTCTGATATTTGGTTTTTCCAATGTATACATTCATGTTTTAAACATAAAGCATTTTTTTTTATTGTTCAAATGATGTGTGAACAACTATTTTTCAAGACTTCAAAAAACAGTTGTATTTAGAACAATAAATAAGTATAAACATTATAAAACTCAGTTGTCTGATCTGTAATGTTACAATAATCAATATGTTTTAAATTGTATTATTTAGTTGTGTTTAGAACAATATTTAATTTGTATTATTTAGTACAATGTCTGATCTGTATTATTTAGTTGTCTGATCTGTAATGTTACAATAATCAATATGTTTTAAATTGAATTATTTAGTAATGTTCAGAACAATATTTAAATTGTATAATTTAGTACAATGTCTGATCTGTATTATTTAGTTGTCTGATCTGTAATGATGCCATAATCAATATGTTTTAAATTGTATTATTTAGTTGTGTTTAAAACAATATTTAAATTGTATTATTTAGTACAATGTCTGATATGTAGAAAAATAATTTATGCACTGCCCTTTTTTCATACAATTGTAATATTTAAATTGTTTTAAATCGAAAGGTGATAATGTATATGTTGTATGCACTGCCCTTTTGTCTTAGAAATGCTTTTCAAGAAAAATAATTTATATGTTTGCATGTAGTTTGCTGCTTTAACATACCATCTTAATTGTATGTATAATCAACATTTTATGATGTACCAAATGTCATTCCTTATTTGTAGTAATGTTTCCCTTTTTTCTATACACATTGCAATGGTCAGATTTTCTTAAAACCTGAGTTTGTATTCTCCCTAATAAACTGAAATAAATCGGTTGTGCATTAGATAATGTGAATCATTGATTTCATTTACATTCCACTGTTTGAAGATTCGTAAGATACTCAATCTAATATAAAATTATTTTTTATATCCCCAAAACTGGGATTACAACTTCGTTTATATTACTGTCATTTGTTTGCTGCTTTAAACCATCATCTTATTTGTATGATTAATCAACTGTTTAAGAACATAAAATGTAATAATTCATTATTCTTAAATTAGATTATCTAATAGAAGCATAAAATGTCATTTACATTCCACTGTTTCAAGATTCGTAGGATAATCAATCTAATATAAACTTATTTTTTATATCCCCAAAACTGGGATTAAACTTCGTTTATATTACTGTCATTTGTTTGCTGCATTAAACCATCATCTTATTTGTATGATTAATCAACTGTTTAAGAACATAAACAGTCATTATCTATTATTCTTAAATTAGATTATCTAATAGAAGCAAAAAAGGATTATATAATCTCTATTCAACTACATCTTCATGACAATTTTTAACACAAATGAAAATAACATTGAGAATAAAAGTTGAAGCAACACAAAATGGTCTTTTAATAACTGGCACAAAATGTTCCGCACCAATGAGGATAACAAAAGTTGAATAACATAAGTTCAAGCTCACACAAAATATTCAAAAACATCAATTCCTCATTACATAGAGTTTCTTTTAAGCTGAATGATATTAAAAGCAATAATGATCAAACTAAGGTAATCTTCATTCCTTCTCTTTCTTTATTTCAATCTTCATCTTCTTTGATCCTGCTGTTGTTGAGTATGAATCAACCAACGACATCTTCAAGCGGGAATCTTCAGGAGTTTCCATAGACTCATTTTCTTGTGAATATTTAACATTTGGTGTTGAAATCATCTCTCCACACGATCCAATCTATTCAAAATAGTTCAAAATTTATAATTATTTCTTTTGTAAATGAAAAAAAAAAGACTAATTAAAGGAAAACTTGTTTACCATTTCGAAATCATTATCCTCCTTCAACAAATTTGAAAAGATATCAGATTCCTGTAACCAAATAATGTTAAACAGAATATTTTAAATATAAATTAAAGTAAATTCAAACAAACAAAATGTTAACACATACCTGACTATCTTTAAATTGTTCAGAATATAGTGAAATTAGTCCTTCATCGGTAGTCAACTTTAATACCGTAAATGATCCAGTATAATTACGTACTTGTTCAGATCGTACTTGAATTTTGAAGAAAATTCTCAAGCCAACTAAATTTTGTATTTCCTCTGGAACTTTGTTATCATTTTCTGATTCCTACAAATTTGAAAAAGACAAATTTAGGTATAGTCAATAAATTCTCAAATGCGTTCGTGTGATCTGATGTTGTAAAAGATGCTGACTTTTTATGGTATTTGTGTTTTTTTGTCGGAATCCAAAACAATGTGTTTTATCATTTAACACATTTCGTTCGATTATCGCTAAAACCATTGGCGTGGCATTCATTGCAGCCATTGGTTTATCGACAATGATGATTTGACATCCAATGGCGAGATATTGATTGCAGCCATTGTATGGTTATTCTAAATCTGAGTCTACAGCAGTTTTTCACATTATTATACATACGTACGAATGGAAAGAGGAGAACAAACGTACGAATGGAAAGAGGAGAACAAAAAATGAAGTGATTCTTTAACATTCAATGCTGAGGTCTTTCCCAATACCATCGGTTGGTAAAAACGTGGGCTACTAAAAACATGGTCTACAAAATCAGTGGGCTAAAAACACCGTTTCAGCAACGAACATGTTAAAAAAAAATACACGGGGTGCGTGTATAAGATAGTTTTGTTTCCCTGATTTGTTACAGTTTTAAATGATTTAATTCATATTTTTATTTGCTACTTAGATCCATATATGATGTATAACATCTGTTAGATTTAGTTTGCATTTTACAGTTTGTTATGATGTGGATTTAAGATGGTTTAAATTTGATTTAAATGGCATGAGCTGATACAATATTTTGATATTGGGTTCTTTAGAAATTATATAATTGTTATTTCAGTTCCACTGAACACATGTTTTTATTTTCCTAATTATACTTGTATAACAAACTGTCAATATAATAACTGATTAAACAATGATGTTTCAGTTTTCCCAAAACATAATCACTACTAAATCTGATAATAATTGTTGTATATTGTGTCTTGATCTGTCCAATGGGTAACTGTAAACTTTGAATGGTAAAAGAGTGTGTCAAAACATAATCAGATTTCCTTTACTCTATGAAATCCTGACTTGAATGTTTATATTATGAAACATATTGAAAGTGTATATTGTTTTCAGATTTCATTACCACTATTATATCTGGTATAAACTGATGTATATTGTGTCTTGATCTGTCCTACACATTCCACTATTATACATCATATAAATCAAATCTTTGTACAATCTATAAACTGATTTATACCTTCAATTGGGAACTGACCATCTCGTATGGTTTTTATTTGGCTAAATTAGTTGCAGCCATATGGTTTTTTAATCTAAATCTGAGCCATTCAATAAAATTAATCAACCTCTGTTTTTTAATATTGCTGACAGCTATTGTACAGTTTGTAATTTTGCGTTGTACCCATATGGTTTTTATTCTAATTGTTTATCAGGATAAAAAACCATTCTTACTCTTCGGGGTTTAAAATTTCATTTCCTATTGCTTGAAAAAAGACTTAACAAATTGTACAATACTGAGTTGTAATAATATATACCTGATTGTAATAATATATGCTGTTGTAGGAAAAGCATTTCTAAGTTCTATCTTAACATAATTCTGAGTTTAGCTAACATAATCAGAATTGCAGAATGTAACTGGTTTATGGATTAGTAAAGTTACCTCAGAATCGTGAAATACACATTCCAGACTGAAAGGTTGTCCTTTTCCTCCATAGCCGGGTACTTCATACATACGAATAAGCCGAACTTTCAAATTCCAGAAGGTTTTCGATGGACTGATCTCACGAATTAGAGAGAAGAAAGGAGCCATGGGTGAAGAATTTCTTTCTTACTTTTCTGAATCAGGGATAGTGAGAATGGTTGCCAATTTTCCATTGTATTTATAGACAGTAAATTAAGACAAAATATTAATGTAAATAATGTTGGAAAACTGAAGAGTTGTCTTGGTTATGTAAAAAAGTGGATTTGGAAATTGGGAAAAATTGCATGGTTTAATTACTGACAGCTGAGTTTAGGCGGGAATATGCTGATTGGTGTGAATTTTGAATAATTTGAATTCTGTAATGTGCAAAAAGTGGACTTTTCTATTTTTTTATTAATTTTTTATTGTGCCTGAGTTTGGGCGGGAAAATGGCAAGTTTGTAATTTCTTTCAACTATTTTGCTATTATATATATATAGATATATATTTGGAGTCCGTTGATCCTGCTTGATCCTTACTGTGTCCGTCCTGATAGCATGCATAGGAGCCTGGGACGAATTAATTTTTAAACCTATATAAGGAGGCTAAAGGGAGTTGTTCCAGGAGATGCTCCAGAAAGAGATTTAGGGGTCCATAATATTACGTAGAAGTCTGCGCTCTATGCTCTTCAAGACAGTTGGAAGAAAAAATCCGTTCGGAGAGTAGTTTGCCTCTCGTTTAGGGAGATCGCCACAAGGTTAATTGGTGAGTGATTTCAATTGTAATCTTCTTCTTTCTTGAGATTTGTGAGGAGTTGAACTTGGGAGTAAATGGCTATATTGTAAGCAATCTTGTACTATTGATCGTTATATATATATATATATATATATATATATATATATATATATAGTCATGACCGAATTTATACGATATGCTTGATTTGTCTTGGTTCTTGCACGAGTTTGTAGTTCGTTTCTTATCATTTTGCTACGTTTTTGGGCCAACGGATTCTTCGAGTTTTCACTCAATAAGAGCATCTCCAACCCTATTTGAGTTTTAAAAAAATGGTTGCCACATAGGAATGACAAGCTTTCATTTCAAAAATTCTTCTCCAATGCAAATGTAGAATAAAACATGAAATTGACATGACAATGACATGGCAATGGCAATGTGAAGTTGGTTGTCTAGATCTAGATAATGCATTTTACAATGACTTTGTCTCCACATCATCAATTATGAATAGAAATATTTATATAAAAAAATGAAGAAGTGGAGGAGTTGTTTTGGAAGTTGGAAAAAAATATATTTTTTATTGTTTTCTCAATACTTTTGCATTGGAAAACACTTTTTTAATCTCATTGTCTTGTGTGAATACCATCTTGCCACATAGAAAAGACATTGTCTTGTGGCTCATGCCACATAGGAATCACACAAAATAAAACAGTAGGGTTGGGGATGCTCTAAGACCATCCAATGGTGATTTCTAAAATTGAGTTCTTATCCTACTTGACATTATACTTTAAGGAAATTTCTATCCTAGTTGGAAGTGTTTCTACATAGAAATTGTAGACATACAAAAATGCTCTCCAATGATTTTTTCATTTCTATCCTATGTGTTACATAGTAAAAAAAATTAATTTAATAATTAGGGGTCCAATAATAATTGTCACGAGAGAGTGGAGAATTTCTATGAGAATGGTCTAAGAAAGGACATGCAAACCAGACACTATATCGGGGCCAGAATGATGACACCTTTTGGCCAGACTACACTACCTTAGAGGCATCAGGAACGACGGTGATGGAGGACTTGTACTTTGACTAGCCATTAGTCCTAAAGGGAAGGAGACAGTGATTTAGGAGTGTTTGGGAAGAAATGGGGGCCAAGCTGGATCGTTACTCATTCTTGGATCACAATCTCTTGAAAAGGAAGCTTAATTTATTGATGGGGTTGATTGGCTCCGAGGGACAAGGACACTACTTTTACAGGAAAACAGTCAGTAGTATCTTCGACTTTAAGTAAGCACCAAACTTAGCCGATTCCATGACAAGCATCACATAACGATGATCCATCGATCATATCATTAGTTGGAGTGAAGATCATGTCGGCACTCGTACGTACGTACCGACCATGCATATATATAAGTATAGAGCATATATATAAGTATAGAGCATATTGTGTTTGGTTGTGTGTGTGACGTGTACATATATATATAATATGGATTTAACTTCTCGTAGGTAAGTACTTTGTACAACCATGTCTATAAAGTTCTTGTTGATCATCAAAGGATACAATACACTTTCAAGACATAATAGTTGACACCGAACTTATCTCGCTCTTGAGGTGAGTGGGGAGAGATATAACCTTTCTGGCTAGACGGACGGCGGATGGTTTCGGAATCGACCGCGACGGAGGTGTGTGGGTGTATGTGTAAATTGGAAAACAGTCGGTCCAAATGGCATACAACACAACGTGAATAAAATCTCGTGTGTTACGCTGGACATCGCAAAAAAACCCATAACAATTAACATTATTATTATTATTTTGAGATTGGTATATATATTTTAACTCATGTACTAGGCTAAATATCCAATCGTTTAAGTTTTATTCAATACTAGAACTCTCTTTTTTATAGCAGAAGAAAACTACAAGACATAATTAACAATTAGGCTAAATTGCACTTTGATACCCTCAACTATTCCGCTTTTTTAAGTTGATACCATAAACTTTTTTACTCAACAACTTAATACCTCAACTATTATTTTTTTTCAACTTGATACCTAAATTTTTAAAAATTCCCAAAATGCTCTTATCCCTTCTCTCTCCCCTTCTCCCCTCCCCCCCTCCCCCACTTCGGCGACCACCTCCCTCCCTTCCCTCTCCGGCGACCACCCCCTCCCTCCCGCGGCGGCGACCCCCCCACTCTCCGGCGATGGTGGAGTCGGAAAAGGAGGGCAGCGCGGGGGGGGGGGGGGGGGGGGGGCACTACTAAAATCTGTCAAATCAACGACGCCATAGGACGTCGCTAAATATGGAAAATACGTCGCTAAATCCAATTAGCGACGTATTAGCGACGTTTGGATGTAGTCGCGATTTACCTAGTCGCTAAACACCATAACGTCGCAATACGTCGCTATTGCGACGACAATTAGCGACGCAGCCGCGTCGCTAATTCAGCGACTACAAGCGACGTAAAACAACTGCTTTTGCGACGTCAG